>JAQGBY010007949.1:0-11186 GCA_034698785.1 Mycogona germanica
GAGAGCCCGCGCCGGGAATCGAACCCGGGACCGCCGAAACCAGTCAGTCGCTAAACCAACTGGGCTACGACGAGTTTGGTCGAGTGGATAGTGTGACGGACATGTTGTCAATATTGGGATGAGAATCGTTTGAGGATTGCCTGTTTGATATTAATCGGAAAGGCGAATAAGGGACAGAATTCACCATTTCCGATTGAATACATTGTTTAAAAATAGGCGTGAAAATTGTGAGGTGTCATAACGACCAATTTCGAAATGACGAAACCTGTCCTCCGTTTTATTACCTTTGATTGTCGTGTCTGTAGAAATAAGTGGTGTTTACCTTTTTAATGTTTTTCACTAATCTTTGCTGAGGAGGAAAGAAATTGGATCGCGGCTCCTTGCCCAACAACTCTATGTCGAAAAACAGCTGACTCAACACGCTGAAGCTCCGATATTTCCTTAAACCTTCGGGCGATGACTTCATGACCTAGATTATGTAATTCGTAATGACGACATACAACAATATATGAAACAAAATTAAAATGTATGTCAACATAAATGAAGAAACACTGAGAGGGCGTATGTCGCGAAAATTGACATTGTTACCCCTCAGCAACAGCAATCAAGTTTGAGGTTTGAGAAAATAAAATGATCGTCTATTTGTTAAATAAACTAATAATTCCAATGGAAAAAAATGCTATATGCTAGAAGAAAAAATTCAGAATAATTAAAAATAATTAATTACCGAATACATTTCTTCGCTGATGAAAAACAAGAACTGGCTTCTACCAAAACTGAAGATGGAATTGAGCTCCGACAAGGCCATGGACAGGTAGGGCAAGAAAAAACGCTCCTTGCGAGTTGGCAAAATGCCCAGCACCAATATTGGCGGATCTGAAATATAACGTCATATTGTATGTATTTTGACGAATTGTTTTGCGAAATTACAAATGGTAAATTGAAAAAATCCATTAACTTGAAATATTTTTAAAAACTTGGCCGAAAATAGCTAAAAAATTATGACATTTGGGTAGACAGATTTTCTAAGGAAATGCTTGTTTCAGTTTGCCTCAAAAATAATTATTTGGAAACAGTGCATGCACAATTAAATCCAGAATACCAAATAATAAATTAATTTTAAAAAAAGTAAACCATTTAAAAACAAAACATTTGAAAATCTGGTGCTTGGGCAACCCTGCTCCCTAAACAAAACTGAAGCCCCAGGAGCTGGTAATCTTTAGACCCGCAGAAGCCAAGCATGATGCCAACGACCGCTCAGTCATCAAACTTCTTCTGCTCCTGTTCTCTGGAACCAGCTTGTAGGCAGTTGTCCCAAAGATACAGATAGCTGATGTCCAGTGTGGCCACCATTGATGCAGTATCCTGGGGATGGACAGGGATGGCAAGCAGTTCTGCAAGTGGGCAGCTGTTGAGACGGACTCCCCAGTACTGCTATGGCAGGCTGGCATCGAGCAGCATGCACCTTGTCATCTAGGTGAGGGACCTTTTTCGTCTCTAAGATACCAGTTTGCTGTAGTTATGCTTCACACTGGCTCAACGAAGGTGGCTCTCCAAACAATGGGGAGTGCAATTGGTGTGGACTTTTTTATTACACATCACTGTAGTCTCTACACTACAGGCATTTCTGTACCCCTCTTGGTGCTTAGGCACTGCTTGAGAGGTACTATACCTGTGGTCATTGTCCATCAGGAGCACTTTGGGGATCCACCCAAACTAGGCTGTCATTGCTTTAACCCTTTAACCAGCAAGCCCGAAGATATCTCGGGCAAGAAAATCCCCATCCCACCGGCAAGCCCGAAGATATCTTGGGCATATCATGAAATTAAATCTTTTTTATCTTGGGCTACAGCTTTTTTTATTTTTATTCACTGAAGTGACGGGTCACAACAGGAATATTCTGTATCCCTCTCAGTGCTTAGGCACTATGTGAGAGGCACATTTTCACCAGTACCCCGAGCCAAAGCTTGCACCGGGAATCGAACCCGGGACCGCCGAACCACAGTCCGTCACTTAACCAACTGCACAACGACGGGTCATACAACTTAAGGCGGGTTAAAGGGTTAATGAACTAACTCAATACTATGACCACGTGAGACTTCCTCAGGAGGAGCCAGAATACAGTGAACTGCTAGTAGTCGTCAATGAAGTTGATCCACCAAGAGATGTGGTTCATTGGACAACATGATCTATGATCAAGATTGGATCTCTTGCAGAGGTCCTCAAAATGCTGTGCCTCAGCCTTGCTCACGCACAGGACCATAGCAGCAACAACATGTTCGTTGGCCAATTCCAAGGCTACTTGCACATCCTTTTCAGGCATGAGGAGCATGACTATCCACAAGATGAGTCTGCATCCATCACTTCCAGGGTGGCAGCTGATTCTGCTAAGTGTGACCATGCACTTTGTTTTGGAAGTGGACTCAGCCCTGACAGAAGCCTAAAGCCAGCCCACACAAATACTCCAAGAGAAAAAACCACACATAAAAAAATGCCCGGGGATTTCTGAAGCACGTTCTTGACAAGAGGGTACCTCGGCTGTAACCTAACAAAAAACTCACTTGTGCAAATGCCCAGGGCACACAGACACTCTCTACAGCAGGAGAAACTCAGTTCTTATCCAACATGGGAAAACTGAGTTTTGCAGAATAAATAATTAAATAAAACTTCCATTTATTCCAGACCAGACACAGCCAGCAAAACATTACACACAGCAACTGAGATAAGAACAAACACATATTTTAACTTGTGGTTCTGGTGCACAAACCCCACCAACACTCCCTGACATAGCTGTCAGCAGTAGCGACCATGATAAAGCACTTGAGCTAAGAACAATCATCTGAGGTGCCACACTCTGGCCAAACCCTCCAACAAGAGCAAAGTTTTGATTATTTTCTATTTTTTAATATGAGTGGCTTGGCTGCTTAGATTGGATAAATGCGATTTTAAGTTTGTTTATTATTCCTAAGCACTTTATTAATGTATTGTAACAAAAATCATTGTTAGGATCAGATTTTTTAAAAATTGTGCAAATAAATTTAGCATGGATATGTGTGCTTCAAAAGATAATGACAAGGATTTAAAGACACTAGATTTTGTGCACTCATTGGATTGGTTGCTCACCGTCAGTCCACTGTTTGGTGGGGGCACCAACAAATAAATTGTCCAAGTTCGTGGTTAGCGTGACCCTGTCAATATAAGCTAACCGCGACAGATTGAACAAATCTGCTTCAACCAGGGTGAGGCGATCAGCATGACAGTCGACCAGCTGCTGGAGATGTGGCAGGAACGTCTTCTTGTCCTCGGTAATACGCAAATTCTTAACACCAGCATCCAGCAGCCTCTGAGTTAGGATCCCCGGACCTGTAGAAAGGCAGACTCAGGTAAAATTATAACGAGTCAACACTTAAGGTGTCACAGATGCAACATAATAAAGTAAACTTCAAAATTATAAAATATATTTTAATTTACCTGCATTAGGCTCTATAATTAGTAGGTCATCCTTGGTTAGATCAGATCCAATATACTTGATCAAATAATCTAAAATAAATAATTAAATAAAACCAAAAAACAATGTAACCAAAACCAAACTAATGTGTGGATTACAATTACAATATGCACCAAGAAGCAGCCCCCAAGAGAGGGGCCTATGGCGGGGGTCGAACAACCAGTTGTATCTGAGATATTTGTTAAGACTGTAATGACAGACTGCAAAGAAATGGGGTGGGCGACCTAGAAAAGAAGTTGTTGGAAGTGCATGTCTGCTTTCTTTTGTGTTTTACTGTACTGTGTGACTATGTGCACAGTGTTACTTCAACTCTAAATGAAGGTGCATTTTCGTACAATACAGATGACTAAAACAATGTAAACAATGGCTATTTCTTTCCTTACACTCACACTGGAAAAATATAATTGAAATTTCTTGTCATCGGAATAGTCTTCTTTTCATGTGATTTAACCCTTTCACCGGCAAATTAAAATACACTAATTGACATCAGTATGGCGAATTAATTTTCTAAAGTCACTTTTTTTATAAAAAAATTCATAACTTTTGATCCGGAAGCCCTAGACACTTGGCAGTTGGCAATTTAGAACGGTCGCAAATGCAGCTTGCGGGACCACAAATTTTAATTGCCGGAAATACAGCTCCAGCACCCAAGCCGACAATCCGAATCCAGCACCCAATCTGGCACAGGAATTGTGGCTCTGGCATGTGGTGCTAGGAGGGGGTTGCCCAGAAGCTAGACCAGCAGCTCATAGGTGGAGGCCCTCTTCCAGCACTGCATGCTGGGGCCGCTCAATAACATTAAACCTGAGATCCAATTCACTATCAAATATATGACCAACAACTCAATTCCATTACTGGACATCCTGATCTAGCTCAACTGTCAGTGTGGATTAGAGTTCACTGTGTACCACAAGCCAATGGCATATCTGAACCCACCTAAACTTGCAACTAACTCGGACTGGGTTTTTGCCCACAATATCCTGCTCAACTATGCCTTATGTGGAGCACAGATTTGCAGCACAGCTATGGGTCTACATGCTGAATTGCAATTCCTGCTCCACACATTTCTTACATGTTCTTACATGTCCAGCGCTAATCTAATTTTCGAAATGTTTCAACTTGCATTGTCTCATGAATTGATTTGAGCTCACCTCACCTCACCCCACAACTTTCCCAACACATCCACAATGCACCCCTCCCCCCCAAACTCTCCATCCCCCCAGTCATATCAGAGCTCGGTTAAATCAAATCAATTCATTTATTTACCTTTCCTTCCACAACCGGCATTACATAGAAAATTAAAAACCTATGTCAAGACCCATTTCAATTTCACGGTCAATTTTCTCAACAAATTTAAGTTGAAAAACTTTATTTTTAGGAGACCCTACTGCAACACTAGCCCCTTGTACGACCCCGGCGTGTACAAAATCCCCAGTGGAGCATGCAGCGCCACCTACATTGGCGAGACGAAACGCCACAGAAATATTCGTGAAATATTCATGTCCGAGAACATCAGCTGGACATTCACAATAACAGTGACCACAAATCCGCTCTCTCCAAGCACTGCGTGAATGTAGGTCATCTCGCAAGCTGGCATATGTTCCCGATAGGCGTGAACGTGTGCTAGCCGAGTCCTATTTCATAATTAAAACCAACAATTGTCTAAATGATGAGACGCTCGACCATGTACGAGATTATCGTTTAGTGTCGTCAGTCACTTGATAATGATCTTGCGGTCGAAAGCTCGTGTTTTTGTATTTCTCCTGTACCTGACAGAATAAAGTGTATTTTACTATTGGACATCTTTTCAACCAGTTATTAACATCGTAAACTAGTTGGAAATCATTTCATTTAGCAGAAATTGGTTTGGTTGTTTGGATGTTTTCGAGTGATTGACATGCTGAAGGTCTTTCTATTCTTGACCCGAAGCAACCATTGTGTCACACCTGCCAAAGAATAGGTCAAGGTCAGATTGGAGAATGAGACAGTCTTCGTGAGGAAACTGAGAGAAGTCTACGCTGGTAGACATCTTTAAAACGTTTATATTAAAGGGCGTTTCAATAGTTGCTAGGTAAGCGCAAATATAGGGAAAATTAAAATTCAAGGCAAATGTAGAAAACATATAAACCATTTTACCGATGATTTCGTTGTGAAGAATGTAGATTCCGTCTGGAGATTTCAAACTCCTGGATAACTTCTCCGGATGCCGTGTCAGTGTCTCTGTTATAAGGGTCGTCAACGGGTACGTCACAGTCTGCTTCTTTTTTGCATTAGACGGTTCTGGAACTGGTTCAGGTGATCCGGGGTCCTCTCTGCTACTCCCTTCCGATGACAGTGACTGATTCGGATCTGCTGTGCCTGCACCGACCACCTTGGAACTGAATTTCCTGCATGTCAAGTCTTTGGTGGAGAATTGGTTCAAACAAGTGCGTCTTGAACAAAAACGGGGAATTCCCCGGCGCCCCGCCATTCCCGTCAAAATCGAAATTCGCCAATTCGATCGACAAATTTCTGAAATGTTGATTTTAGAGCATCTTTTGACGCATCCAGCAACTCTAGTAAACAACATTTTCCTTACAATTGGGTAAAATATTTATGGCGAAGAGCTCAATTTTCGCAAAACTTTTTTAATTTCCAACTTTTAGCGGACGCCACCATCTTGTTTTTTATTGGCGCAACTAAAACGAGATTGAGCAGTGCAAACGATATGCTGTCGTTTATCGTTTGATTTGTTTCGTTAAATGAATTCTTAGATTATCAGTTGTTTGTAAAGATAATATAAACTGTCGCCAAAATGCCATGGCACTGCAATAATCAAACCTAAATTAATATTTGCAGTATATTTCGCATTTCGTATCACGCTATAGCATCAGCCGTTCCAAATAGACCATCTTGTATAACAGGCCCCCAGGTCAAATTTGTAATAATAAACAGGCGTAGTATATTTCTTGTTATATTTAGCTCAGCAACAAAACACATCGAATTAAATGTTTAAATGAAAGTAAAAATAATATCTGAAAAACTACCTAGTACTGTATTTGGGTCTACATATTATTATAAATCAATCGATGACTCAATCCTGTTAATGATGACGATCTCCATTATGTCGATTCAAGGCGTCTAATAGATAGTCATTGTCCTGAATCCTGATTGAGTAAATTGGAGTAGTTGAGTACTCGTACTATGTCAATTACGCTTAATAAGTTAATTTACGCGTTCGACATAAATGTGAACAAAAATTCAATCGAAGAAACAATCGAGCAAGCCTCTCCGCAACGCAACGGATTGCCGAGGAACGGGTTTGACATGTACAATTTCTCTGACGATGATGACAACGGCGCAGTAGGCTGCTATTCTCAAGCCTTCGACTGTCAGTGAACTATGTTCATTCAAGTGTACTCATTGTACTCATACATTTAACCTGTGTCTTACTATTGTGCCACCCCTAAGGACAATTTATCAACCATGGACGAAACAGATTCGTGCGGGAACAAAAAAAATGTGAGTGCGCCAGGGGAAATATCAGTAGAAATGCCAGGTGTGGCGTTTACAGCTGTTAGTTGTGCCCCCGTCTTACTAGATGGCGACACCGCCGTAAAATGTGAAAACGAAGATGACCGTGTTGCTGCGGAAGTGGTGCGCGCGCTACCAGAAGTAGAAAGTACAGAGAACGCAACAGAAAACGCTATTGAAAGTCGCCCTAGGAATGGACGAACGAAAACTGATGGATGTATGGATTTGGGTGACAAAGTGTCCAAACTTCCGGTGGCCAAGGAGGACCTGTCGAGGCTTGCAGAAACTTCGGTACCAGTGAAGATGGAAAATATGCAAGCAGTGGACAGCAGCATGCAGTTGAAAAGCGGAATACCCAAGAAACGGAAGTGCGACACACCTGAATCAGCCAGCCATCGAAAATTGTTGAAAGTGGCGGATGACGTGATGGAGACATACCCTGTCCCGTTCAGGGATGATAAAAAAAATGGATCCAGCAATAACAAGAATGAGACCCTACAGGTGATGTCACTGGCAGCTGCTGCAGCAAGTGACATATTTGACATTGTAAGAAATCACCACAAAGACTCTTATGAATTGGGCTGTTTAAAGAGCAAGACGGTGGATGAAAGCAAACATGAAAAAGTGGCAGGGGCTGAAACATATTCTGCGTTGAAGGTTGCTGACTCATCACTGCCAGGCTCTCAAGCATCTGTGAGTCTCAATGGGGAAGATTTGTTATGTCACAGTTCCACTACGTCAACACATTTAAATAACAATGACTTGTCAAGCCCAGGTGTTAGGCCCCTGGATAATTTGGACAAAATCATTGATTCCGTAGTATCAAGTTCTGATCCTGACAATTTGTGGAAGCCTGACAACCTTACCAATGGTTGCACGTCAGCTCTGAGCCTCAGCAATGCTAATCTTCAAAAATATTTCGTTACAGAAAATCATGACAAAAGTAAGTATAACTGTGATCACGGATAATTTTTTGTTTATTTGATCCCATAACAAACTTCCACATTAAAAAAGTTTATAATAAATTAGAAGTTGTGTCCGAGGCAGCGCCAACAGAAAAAAGATGAACAGGCTGTGACAAACTTTTCAAATAAAATAATAGCATAACTATTGTTTAATAAACCCTTTAACCAAGTCATTGATTTTTCCTTACCCACATCCCACTGCGGGGAATTAATTTAAATGTATTACAATTTTCTTTTTTAAAAACTTATGAGCCGGAAGTTGTAGACACTTGACAGTTGGTAACATTTTTTTTTTATTCACTGAAGTGTATATCACAACAGAAAGATTTTGTACCCCTCTCAGTGCTTAGGCACTATGTGAGAGGCACATTTTCACCAGTACCCCGGGATCGAATAATCGAAAGCCTGCACCAGGAATCGTCCGTCACTTAACCAACTGCGCTACAACGAGTCGTACCAATGGAAACGAGTCGTAACATGGAAAGGTCGCAAATGCAGCTGTAAAATTTAGCCAGAGGGAAGATCATAAATTGTATTGCTGGCAGCACAGCTCCAGCACCAATCCGACAGTGCAGGATGAATGCTGGAATCGTGACTCCAGCGTGTGGTGCTGGAAGGAAGGGGTCGTCCAGAAGCTGGTCCAGCAGCTCCTTGGTGGAGACCCCCTTCTTCCGGCAACACATGCCGGAGTCATGGCCCAGGTGTCCATCCAGCAAAGCCTGATTGAGCCTGGAGCTGTGACCAGCTTTGGTTGCAGACTGCTTTCATTCAAGTTCCTTTCTGATGCATTATCGCGTGATGCACAACACACACAAACTTTTTTACCATATCCAGGGAAACCAGTGATCCATGGTGCTAGGCCACGGAACCCCCTGGAACGGAAATGGCGGAAACAGCAGGGAGCCAGGACCCACCAAACATGCAAAATCTACGTTTTTGGCGCACTATCACTGTCTTGGTTGTCATTGGAATTGCCGGATTCCGACGATTTGTAGCTGCTGGATGACTCCTCCAGCTCATCCCCGGCACTCACATCACTTTTACTGTCACTTTCCGACACTTCCAGAACAATTCTGGACGGTTCAGCAGTTGCTGGACGCTTGCGCGTCTTTGTTTTTGCGAGAGACACCATTTCCAAAATCGCACTTTTTGAAAAGACGTTGGAAATGGCCTCCCGCAAAAATGTTGCCGGATGTAAAAACTAGATGGCGCAACCGACCCAGCAAATGCGCGTGTCTAATGATATCTATGTTTTTCGCTCTATCCAATCATGTGCTTTTCATTTCTCTGTGTTGGGTAGATTTTTGCCACGGATTTTTGAAACGTGAAAATGCAAAATCTTCAGGATGCGCGCTGGTATGTGGATTTCCTTGCCCGAGATATCTTCGGCCTTGCCAGTTAAAGGGTTAAATGAATGAAAAATGAATCTTGCAAGATTTGGTCAAAATATTTGGGGGTGTGGAGAGCAAGTTGTGTTTTTTGGCATTTTGAGAGATGACCAACAGTAATGCAGTGCTTGGAAAGGGCAGAATTTTCTGTCGCTCTAGTTTTTATGTTAGCCATGTGTGTCCCCCTCAGGTTCAAGGAACACATGCCCGACAAAAATTAGGGTGACAGAAAAATCTGCCCTCTCCAAGCCCTGCAAGCTCAAAATAGTTGGGGCATGGAGAACAAGTTGCACTTTTTGCCAGTTTGGGAGTTGACCAACAGTGCTTGGAGAGGGCAGATTTTTCTGTCACCCTAATTTTTGTTGTGCATGTGTTCCTTGAACCTGAAGGGGACACACATGGCTAACATAAAAACTAGAGCAACAGAATAATCTGCCCTTTCCAAGCACTGTTGGTCATCTCCCAAACTGGCAAAAAGTGCAACTTGTTCTCTGTGCCCCAACTATTTTTACCGAAGCTTTGCCAAATCAACATTTAGACCCTCCCATACCTTAAACAACCAAAAAGTAGCAGAAAAATGTCACTATGCCACCAGATCCCCTTGCAAATGAATAGACTATGAAAGCTAGCTTGGGGCTATTTCTAACTTAAATACTATATGGCATAGTCCACTGCTATTACAGCAATTTGGCGCCGGTGATCACACACCCACTTCACTTTAATGATTTTTCACGCTTATTAACCCTTTACCAAAGGAAGCCATGTTAACACGTCCAAGCGATTCCGCATACCACCGGGGAAGCCACATTAACAAGCTTTCACTTTTCAACAAATTCTCGGCAAAAATATAGCAATCACATTATTGGATAGATCCGAGTCCATAGATATCGATAGACATGTGCATTTGTAGTACCGGTAGCACCATCTAGCTACAGCTGCCAGAAACAAATGCAGGAGAACACATTTTTGTGTGTTTTCATAATGTTTTACCGTGGTTGTGGTTGTGCTCATGAAATAGTCAACTGTATGTGATCCAGCAGCTGCCGGATTGCATAAATAATGCTGGATAGTGACTGAATAAGTGCTGGATACATGTTTCATCTAGCAGTGATTTCGTCCAAGTGAAAGTGTGTGTGTGCCTAGTCGTAGTATTGCAAAACTAGCTCCTTGGCCATCCAACATGGCCACATTTTTGAATCCAGGGGGTTCCGTGTCCCAGCACCAGCACCACAGATAATTACAGCACTGGTCCGGACCCCCTGGACCGCCTGTGAAAGAGCAGGTTGGCTGCAACCAATGCTGGTCGCAGCTCCAGGCCCAATCGCACCGGAGCCATGACTCCAGCATGTTGTACTGGATGAAGGGGATCACCACCTGGGAGCTGTGGACCAGCTGCTGGACGACCCCCTCTTTCCAGCACTGCAAGCTGGAATCATAATAATGTGTGTCCTTTGCAACAGAATATATCAACCGAATAATAACATTTTGAAGTTTCTGAATCGTTCCAAGTCCGCCCCCGAAAATATTTAATATGTATTGATGCAGTATAGAAAATATAATGATAAAGTTGTCTCCTAATCGACAACAGAAGGACACCTCTAGCTCTGTTCATCTGCATAATTGAGGAGCACAATTTGGTCTCAAGATTGTTAAAATACTGTGTCCAGGGGAAGTCCGAACTATTGAGTAGACAAAGATACTTTTTTTTTGTTTCCAATCAACTGTAGTCAACTGCATTGCAGAGACTTATGAGAAATCTCTACTGAAGAACAATGTCCATCTTTGATAATAATCAAGTGTTTATGAGCACAC
>JAQGBY010007950.1:0-11185 GCA_034698785.1 Mycogona germanica
TTTGGGATTGTGCGCATGCGCAGATGACGTAATTTGATGTTGAGAATCAAATTTGAAGGACCAAAATGTATCTCCAGTATGCTATACGTTGTGGGCAATGAAACTTCGAGTTTCCCATTCCAGACCCTAGATGGCGCTACTGTTTTGCTGCTCCCAGAAAAGGCTCAAGTGCAGGCTCTGCAGTCTGGATGAACGGGGGGAAAAAATACTGAAATAAAAATACCATCTCTATTATACGCAGTCGCAAGAGGAATGGATGCTGCGAGACGCATCTCACGTTGAAAAACCTTCGCGTATCTTTTTTTTCTAATCGCAAAATGTGATTATGCGCGCCATTTAATTAACGAATTTATAGCCGTGCGCGACAACGGACGGAAGGGGCAGGACGTGCCGCCTTTCACCAACCGCCGCGTCGGTCCGCTCGCAACGAACGACGCGCCGAAAAACGGAAGAACCGCCGGAGTCTCTCCGTTAAACGCGATACATATCGACCGGAACCTACAACCACACGGGGGTTAATTTTGCCTTGTGCGTGGTGGAGTGAGTGTTGGCTAAACGTAAACGAGCCGCGAACGGTCTACGTCTGTCCGTCTTGGAACTGCGTGTGTGTCCGACCAAATTGCGGATATCAATTTTAGGGTTTCTCTCCTAAACGAGAACGGCGACTTTTAGATTGTACTCGGGACGTCTCAATTCGGTTAAAGAAAGATGCAATCCGAAGAGAGGCTGCAACCGCCGAATCCAGTGGAGAAGGCCAACATCTTTTCCAGATTGCTATTCTGGTAAGAACTGTATTATCTCGCCGTGTATAAGATTCTTTCCTTTTTTTCAATTAGGCTTGTCGTGCGCTCTGAATGTCTGTGTGAGAAAGGTGAGTGCAATGCTAATGAGAGATGGCGGTTTAATTAAACATGCGATTTATTCATTTTTTTTCGGAAGCTCCTGTAAAAGCTTGATTACGACTACAGGGTTGCTGTATCATCGGTTATAGGGAAATTGAGGTGTTGCGAAGTAAAAGTGATCGAGTTGAAAGCCTGATCCAAGAAATCGCCGAGCATGGTTGGTTTAGCAACGTTAATTTGATGTGATCGAAAGATTTAATATTCGTATTGCTCTAACTAATTTGTTGAAATGCAGACGCAGTTTTAAAATAGAAATTTAAAAAGTGTTTCGAACTGTCATTGATCTCCCCTCCCCCCCACGGGGACCGTTGATTTCCATTTTATTCAATACAAGTACTAGCAAGTACAGGATGGCGGAGACCAAATTACCACATTTGAAATGGGTAGCAAATAAACGGAAGTTTTATTATAACACAGAAGAAAAATAATTTCCGATAAATGCCGTCCTTCCACGGTGTCGCATTCCTGCAGACGATCGTTAAAAGTTCCTCGTCACATATTCCAACATTTCAACCGGAATTGCTGCGATTTCACGTCGTATGGGCTTCTGTTAAATCTGGAATAGTGCGTGGTTTGTCAACGTACACTTTGGACTTCAGGTACCTCCATAAGAAGAAATCGCAGGGGGTGAGGTCGGGCGAGCGGGGGTGGCCGCAAAATAGTAATTATTACGAAAAATGCCTCCACGGCGAACGAACGATGTTGAGTTCTCCAACGGGTCATGGTAACTAAACTTCCCACCTTAGGTATGAGGGGTTGATCGTCCTTCCCCCACCTGCCCATCCAAAACCACGCCTTTTACAAATGTGCTCATTTGGTCTTCGCCACCCTGTACTTCTGGATCGACACATGAACAATTGCAACCCCTGACTTTTCCCCCTGACTATTTTTACTTATTTTAATTTTCTGTAACTTGTATACTGTACAGAAAACTGTATTTACTGTATATTTAATGAATTACGGTTAATTTAATTCAATTGAAACTAGATGTTCCTAAAGCATTCCTAAAAAAATGTCAGCATTTAAAATATTTCTTCAAGGTAGTTTTTTGTAGTTTTAAAATCTGAAGTTTTTATATTTCCTTCAAAAATTTTGTTACTTTATAATTTTTGAAAACTTATGAAATCGATAAACAGAACAACTAGACATAACTGCGCTGGTGCAAATTTAGAGACGCGCCTTGAGTCCTGACCAAATTCAGATATTACAGATTGAAATAGGGCAATATGGAGCTCAATAATGCTGAACTCCTGATTAGCAAAAAAGCACGAACATGATGAAAACAAATTTTAGTACATGTGCTTCAAACGCATGTAGACTATAAAACCCAACGTACTGAATCGATGTTGTAAAAAAAAAAATCGGTATTCGCACAAAGCGGAAATAGCTGATGGTTATCACTGTATTCTCGCAGACGTACGCAATGCCACGCACAGTCAGCTGATTTTGAGAATTCGCCGACAGCTCGGCGCGCAGCCAACATTCGGTTCCTATGGTGGGTGCACTTGGATTCTGCTACACCCAATATGCATTTTGGTGGCTTTACAGCTTTCGAACATAAGATAGAAGTTAGGGTTGGGTTTTGCTCAAGATGAACGAGACTTACAAAATCAGAATTTCGAAACCGTCACCAAGGCCATCAACACCAGAAAGGTCAAGTTGTCAGTGATGGAGTTTTACATAAACATCCTAGCAATTCCCTTACATCTGATTATTAATCACATCGGTATCATATCTACTATTTTTTGATAAACATTAACATTTTGCTTTTGTTTAATGAATGTTGATTGATGTTCACCGGTCGGACGTCCGGATGTCAGATTGTCTGGCATCTTTTGTCAGTTACAACACTGCGTTATAAAGAATGATTCTCAAAGTTCTATATGGGAGCCATTTTACGGTGTTACGTTTTTAAATTTCGGGAGCAAACTGATGCAAACACCATGCAAGTTTACATAAAACATGTTTATACATTTTTTTTTAAATCATGGAAACTTAAACTCGAAATATTAGAAGAGAAAGATGCGAAGAGCGAATGCATCCTAATCAAATATATATTTTTACATTATGTACAAAAAATCGCAAGCATGTACGGTCTCAATTTTTTTCTAATTTTTTGAGTTATGACGAAGGTAAAGGGTGATTATGTCTTTCAATGTACGTTTCACAAAACACAGTTTATTATATATTTGTATTAATGGAGCCTCGCCAGCTCATCGTCGATTCTCCATGGCTCTGTCCCATGTTTGTTTTCTTATGCTTAAACATTTCATCGTCTACTTTTTACGCATTTTTCGTGTAGGGTTATTTTATGGCGCTGTCTGTAATAAATAGCCATCACTCGATCCTCGAGCCTTGTTGCTAACAAAAACATTTGCTTATACAACTTTTGGCTGACTCAGAATCGGTATCCTTTACATATGTCCATGCATGCACACATTTTGTAACACTCTCTGGAAGGCCGAAGATTACACTATTTTTTATTTTTTGAATTACGATGATTGCTCACATGGTGTAACTTCCGGGAATTTTCCAGCTGCGAATTTCCTGCAATTCACGATTGGAGAATATCGCTGTCGCAACAGAGCTGAGTGGATCGATACTGATTTATGCGATTTGAACCACCTTGGAGCACATACACTCTTTTTAATTTCCCGGCTGAAGCTGTCGGATTTATGATCTGTTATGAGTTTATTCACGTAGCATACATAGTCTGATATCGAGCATGGATTACGGGATCTCTCGTCATGCGTATTCATTCATTCTGCTCGTTGTCTTGAAATGAAAAGTGTAACGAACGATCCCGGAAGGAAACCTACGATCGACTAAGATCATAAATTCTCATTCGGCTCTCAGTAATTTGAATGCCTGGTTCGAATAAATCTTACACCGTATACAATTAGAATTAAATTGAATTGAAACAATTGAATTTAAAATGAATTGCACACCATCCTCATACATGTAGGTGCCATAGACAATTGGAAATTTATCCGCCAAGGTCACATAGGCATGCCTAGGTGCGGATGGTGATCCATTGGGATAATTGGCGGTGCAGCCTGTGAGTGTAGGGTCGTTGAATACAGGGTGAACCTGAAACCATGGACCTATGAATCTGAAAATAAGTCTTGTCAAAAATAGTCAGATTATTATGAAATTTGGTGAGTACAACGGCTGTTAATGAAGTGTCTGCTTTCTGACATGAAAGAAATATCAGAATTCTTCATTTATCAGCACGATGACGACATTTGTACCAAATTTCATAATAATCTTTTTTGGCCCACTTATTAAAAATAATAAAAGGGGTCCATAGTTTCAGGTTCACCCTGTACATGTATGCAAGTGCGTGTATATATTTTTTAATGCTTTTGTCGTTTAAATTAGTGTCACAAATTTGGTGACAGCGACGTAACCTTCGGTTTTTGCCTGGTTATCCAGTTCCGAAGTTAGCCATAAACGTTTCTTTTGTCAACCGATGGCGCCACTTTGGGACATGCATCATTAAAAAAGACAAGTGTTTCATTTGTAATAGCAGCGTCTGTTGGTACTAATTTTCATCTAATTGGTAATTGGCCATGCACTACAAATAAGCAAGTTGAGTGAGCCCGAACCAAATGCGCTGTCGAGCAATATTGAGGTTGACTCCATGTTTAATTTATTGCAAAGCAGTGTGGTCAGCGCACACAATTACTTCAAGACGCGTCACCGTCGACAGCTGCTACAAGTGCAGTGCTGAGCAAATTAAATGCTAATTTCGGTATCCATTTTCATCGTGTCTGTAGGGGATAGCTCCCATGTGGTCATTTGCCACAGGGATCTGCTCCTTTCCTCTTTGGCCATTAAATCCTTTCCCTACCAATCAATATTGAGGAAGGTAGTGGTGGAGCCACCTGGCGAGACTGACTGAGATCACGTAGGATATCAAGAATAGCAATTATAATTAGTTGTATTGGCAGCATCAGATCGTATGGAATAATGTATCAAATTGCTTTGATATTTTGTACGTGGCGACCTCGATTCATGTTGCTTTGAATATCCAAAACGCAGAAGGTAACGTTCCAAAATCGACTGCTTCAGAAGCAATATGTCAAAAATCTAGGTGTTGAAAAAATGGTGCTCAACAAAGAAGACCGGTTGCGCCAACCACAAATTACACTGGACATTCGGTGAACTGCAAGTATTTTTTCGAAGAAGATACACATGCAATACTGGTTCTGAAGAACGTCGATGAGGGAAATGTCCAACCTGGGCTCGTATTACCGCCAACATTGATCTGGTCCTAGAAACTGTTAAAACAGGAAGATTTTTTATCGAATTTCGAATTAACTATGGTGATCTCTTTATCCACTATCTGATGTCTATTAACCGAATAATCGAATAAGATGTTTATCTGAAATGTTTCGCGAATCCCCAAATTGTTCTTATATCATTCCTCTATTGTAAAATATAAATTCGTGTAATTGAATAAATTATTTCAGAAAATCTGATACAATATAAAGGGAAACGTTTCTTTAAGGCAGCTGAGTTACATTTAATTTCCTTGTTCTCTAGATTGTTTTTAATTAAACGAAATAAAACAAACGTGGCAGCCTTCACTGTCACCCACAACAATTTTTGTAATCTTTGTTCATGGTTAAACTATAGGCAGGTGTGGGTTACACGAGAAATTCGCTGTCTTTGTGTTTAATTTTTCCGTTAGGCTAAGAATTGTTCAGACGAAATCAGACCCGGCTCCCCGTTGTCAACTAAATAATAAGGACTTGTTGTATTGTTCCTGAAACATAACGCATTAACAATGGAACAATTTGGGTCTAGCTTAACCGGGGTGCTTTTGTTTAATTCGCACTTTCATTGTCATTAACGATATCATCCTCGCGCATTAGGACAGATATCTACGTGCCTACATTGTTGTATTGAATACTCAAGTATATTTAAATTAGTTCGGCAACCTTATTACTACAAAATAAACGTATCACGTGATATGCAAATATCAATTTTAAATTGCAATTGATCCTAGTTAAATGGTGCAGTCATAGCAAATGCAATCTACATTAGATAGCTTCGCAAATTTGTAGTCTAGTGCAAGTTATTTCAGATCACGATTTTGCGTATTTCTTGAGCAACCAGCGCTTTGCCGGAAAATTCAAATATGGCGTCTCTTTGACAAAAATGGCGCTGACCATCAAGTGCAAACATTGATGCCAGCAACATTTGCCACACTCCCGATCCCGAATTTCTAATTATTATTCAAATTAATATATCGGAGTACACTATTTTACAAAATAGGAAAAAAAATATATTTTCTTTATGAAGATATTAGATATTTAAATTGTCAAACTTCTGGGAATCCTAATTTATTTTTAAATGACGTGTTGCGGTGTCATTGCCATGACGTTATAACACGTGACGTCAGCGTCAGCGTGTTTCAATGATGAGTGACATTGTTTATGTAAGGTTGCTTTAAGTCATAGGCAGAAATTGTTTGTCGTAATCGATATATGAATTATGACAAAATTGGACGCGCAAGAAAAAATCGATTAATTGCACACACAAGCCATGCTGTGAAACGTAGCAGCGGAAAATATGGCGGCGATCAATAAAGTGCTCGCAGATTGTGATTGGTCGTTTTATGTAATATCAAGATTGCTGCTTGGGGTCGTCAGATGCGTGTGCGGCCAGACAGAGGTTGATCTCAACACGATTAACCATTAAATATGGATTGGATATGGTGAAAGCTGTGAATGATTGGGGATTTTTATACATGATTTGCGTGTGCCGTGCCTTGAATGTGGAAACGTGGCGAAATATCGGGCAACTGTCCAGGGCAATGATAATTTGGATCGAATTTTACTCATATTGTCGCGGCCCCCAAAATTCCTACACTTCCTAGATGATATATCTCCAAACATCTTGGCCTTATCTAGTTCACATTCTCTGAACTGTGTTCTATTTTTATATAGCTACTGGTGGACACGTACAATGTGATTTTATGGTGTTATAAACTGTTTGTAAAGTAGGCTTTACCAGTTTTTTCTGCCGCAAAGCTACCAGTGGTCGACCTGGTAATTTTACTTGGACTGTAGAGAATTAGGCATTTATCGTGACATATGCAAAGAACTTGATAAGAAGACATTTGACTAAGAAATTTTTCAGACAAATGTTGGTTTCGTTGAAAAGGAATGCGAATATATTCAATTAGTTTGAATTAATTGGAGGTCATTTCAAGGTTAAACGTCATTTTTTGTCCATTTACGCTTATAGCAGTGCTGAAGCACCAAGAGGGGTACAGAAAATCCTGTAGTGATATTTACTACTGTGTATAAAAAAACATTTTGCATGGGGAATCTAATTCACAATTGAAAAGAAAAAATTTAAATTCAAAAGAGGCAAGTCACATTTGAAGTTAAATAAAGTTAAATCGTTTAAAATGTCCCTCGTATCGTAGCGTTTCGTTTAACCAGCACCAAATACTCGGTTGATTAGTTTTGATACGCTCTAATTTAATGAAAGTTACTGTTCACAGTTTTGTTCCCAATCCCCATCGTGACGTGACAAATTGATGGATTTTTTTAACCTGGCGCTTGTCACCAAGTATCACGACAACGTATTGAAGTACTTGTCCTTTTGGTAAAGCGTGAGCTTCATTTCTTTTATTGGGTTTTCTCGAATATAAATGTGTTTAAGCAACATAAAATTATTTAGTTATTTTCAACATTTGCGCATGGGGGTGTTCGTTTCTTCGTCTTGGAAGTTCTGGGCCAATTAATTTTGATTGCGTTAGCTGTCATGCGAATACAGTCATGCAGTATTTCATAACACCTGTTCAATTTGAACTAACATGCTGTATAAATCAAT
This sequence comes from Mycogona germanica, assembly GCA_034698785.1. Taxonomy (NCBI): domain Eukaryota; kingdom Metazoa; phylum Arthropoda; class Diplopoda; order Chordeumatida; family Chordeumatidae; genus Mycogona; species Mycogona germanica. The sequence goes on from JAQGBY010007950.1 coordinate 7,755, forward strand.
TTGCTGATGTAACTGGGAGACTTAAAAATTAATTTATCCTGCGCAGAAGTGTTTTGTGTAGTGGCAGTGTATTTCAAAATGAGCGGCCACGCAACGCGAGCTGACGATTTGCCGCTTCTCGAAGTTGGATTCTTTTCCCGGGCACTTGTGTCGTACGTACAGAGTATATTTACTTTACTTATCATATTTCTAGATATTGTACTATGAAGCAAAATGAGACAACCTTTCACTACCTTATGTGTTAGTAGCCTGACTTTAAAGTTTAAAGTCTGTCTTAATAGGTTTGTGACTTCAAAGGAAACTAAAATTCCATTATGTTTCAGGATAAGGAGTCATTAATTTAATGACGTTACCAGATTTGAGAGTTAAATTATTATTTCCATTGACAAGCATTTCAGGGCATTGGTCACGAATTTGGTCATAGGTTCAAAAATCGAATCTCTTATTGAGACAATGGAACAGGGAGGGTGGTTTATTTTGTGCAATTTAATCAGGCCATAGGCATAGGGTAACGATTTGTTAATGTGATTAAGGTGGTCGAATAGGTCTTTGTAAATTACTTTTTCAGTTTGAAGTTTCAATCCCGGCGCGGATCCCGAAAATTTCGATTCCGGGGTGCTGGATGATTGACAGTTGATTGGAACAAAAAAATAGTTTCTTCAGGATTTTTTTGTAATCAAATATTTTCCAGTTTAAAATGTTGATTCAGTGTAATTATCTGGGAAATGTCTAGTTCGTTATATTTATCCAAGCAGCATTTATTTACCCAATAAGCTGTGTCTGCCGCGAGGGACGGGGGGAGGAGGAGTGGAGTTTTGCCACCTAAGTTAATTTGCCGTACATCGCTGGTATCCATTTTGGAGTAATTTGTTTTCTCTTCAGTTTTTTAAAATTAGATTTACAAATTGTTTTATAAACCTTTAAAATGAATTGTCTGATACAGTTGTTTCAGAAACAGAAGTGAAATGTTATCCACATTAACTGATTTGAGGGTTAATAAAATGTGTTTCTTTTTCTACTTTTCAATAGCTGGCTTGATCCGATTTTCAAGAAAGGCTACAAGAAGGATTTGGAAGCGGAAGACTTGTACAGAGTTCCAGTCGAAGACAAATCAGACCTCCTCGGTGATACATTAGAAAAGTAAGTTTTCTTACTCTTAATTAATGGTCTCCACATACACGTATTCACCCCGGGGGGTATTTGTCAAAAAAGCGGGGAGTCGGGGGTTCGAAAATCTTAAGTGTGTCCAATCAAAGTATCCATACATGGACGCATTATTACTTATGCAATGTTCCGCACGACTATTATTTGTTTTTTAGATAAAACACCTGTGTAAACTAATCGCAATTTTTTGTCGATTCTGTGCCCTTCGCATAGTGCTGAAGCGCCAAGAGGAGTGATCTATTCTAAAGTAAAGGGGGAAAAAATATATTCCTAAACCAATTGACTCACGAAGTGAGCGCCACCTAATGTTAAAGCGCGGCGCCAATAGGGATCAGCCTATTATCACTAAAGTGTTTATGTTCCCGATTCATAATGCTTTTTTTTGCAAGAAGTTGGTAGCACAAAAGAGATTACAAACATCGACAGTCTCTTCTCAATATATGTAATCTTAAACAAGTTTTTTTTTTGTAAGCTTGACTGATTAGTAGCAATCTAGCAGTTCTGACGGCGTGCCGATGTTGTAGCGGTTCCATGGTGTAATGGTTAGCACTCAGGACTCTGAATCCTGCGATCCGAGTTCAAATCTCGGTGGAACCTTCATTATTTTTTATTTTTAGTGGAACATTTATGTCGGATTTAATTACCCGATAAATGGTTAGAAAGTTAATTGTAACTCGATTTATTTGAATTAACGATTTTAAATGAATGTACACATTGATTTATTTTTCCCCAAGATTTTTTTTTATACAATTGCGTATTGCACTTGACCTTTCATTATTTTTTTATTCTTTTATTTTTAGTGAACATTAATGCCGGATTTAATTACCCGATAAATTATTAGAAAGTTAATCGAAACTATATTTATTAGAATAAACGATTTTAAATGTTTTCTTTTTCTCAAGGTTTTTTAAACACATGTGTATTGCACTGACCATGCTTCAGAGTCAACGCTATATATATTGACTGTTTTGTTGTTTATAAATTTACTTTTGATTTCCATTAAATTACAGAGAATGGAGCAAACAGATCTTCAAGGCGAAGGAGTGCAAGACAAAAGTGCCGAGCCTGATGCGAGCGCTCCTAAACGCCTTCGGAACAAAATTTATTTTATCGGGATTTCTTGCCGTTTTTGAGGTAAGAGAAATGGAAATTCAGTGATGTCACGTACTTTTTCTTCAGTTTAATTTTTTTGGATCCAATCTCAAGCAGTACAGTTTGGCTGAATAGGTGCTTCATTAAAACGTTTTTTTAATTTGGGGATTCAACAATTGTGTTCAGTAAAGCAAACTTAACCGTGATATCGTTTCCATGGAAATCAAAACATCACAGTGTTAGGCGATTTTTAAGCGAGTTTCTGGAGAAATCATGGTCGTGGAGGGGTTAATTTGATGCATTCTTCCGTCTTCACTTCTAAGTAGTGGCTATCCCACAAAATGAATGGTCTCGAGACGTTACCGATTTTTTTTAGTTCCTCAAATATTAACATTTATTACAATTACAATATGTGCCCACAAGCAGCCCCGGATGGGGCCTATGGCGGGGGTCGAACGACAAGTTAAGGACAGAAATGGGTTTATTTAAAAAGGCTCTGGATTTGAGGCTCTGTAAAGCCATTCCACTGTATACACGCTCTAGGGAAATAGGAGTTAAAATATGACGCAGATGTACATTGAAGCTCGTTCACCATTCTAGTTAATAGGTTATTGAGAAACATAAAATACATTCGAGAGTGAAATTATACATTTTTAATAATTCCAGCACGAAGCACGTTAGGGAGCACCATTGCCAAGCATTTCAAGAAATTATACATGTGTTGCCGAATTTTTATAATTTGGTAATGTCATCATTTTCGCAAAACGTAAAATGATTCATGTTATGAACTGCAGTGTACAGGGGTGCTTGGATGTGGTCACGTGGCACCATACTTTTTTCTATGGAAAAAGAAGTTACTGTAATATTGAGAATGCCAGTCATTTTGGGAGGTAGCGCAACGTTAATGAATGGTATAGCGCAGGAAGGCGGGGAAAATCTCGTTAGATGGAAAAAGTTGTGCAATGACCGCTGGTTGTAGTACCCCATCTCGGATAATGCGCTGCGAGTAATAGTGTACATAACACTTTACAACCTTGCTTGTTTTTTTAGGAAACTGTTTATAAAGAAAAGTATTCAGGGTTACCGTCGCGAAACTTGGCGACTCGTCGTAGCCCAGTCGGTTTAGCGACTGACTGTGGTTTCGGCGGTCCCGGGTTCGATTCCCGGCGCGGGCT
>JAQGBY010007951.1:0-11185 GCA_034698785.1 Mycogona germanica
CACTATGTGAGAGGCACATTTTCACCAGTACCCCGAGCCAAAGCCGCGCCGGGAATCGAACCAGGGACCGCCGAACCACAGTCCGTTGCTTAACCAACTGCGCTATGACGGGTCGTTCTAGCTTGATGCTGGACAAGGTGTGCTTCAGTCCCATGAACTACTTCCAGCCAAGGTTACCCTTGTGCAGGAACAGTCTCGTCTAATGATATTTACATATTATAATTGTAATAGGTCCAGGGGGTCCAACCCAGCATCAAATGCATCAGTGATGCTGGGGCTGGGACCCAGAACTCCCTGGAATGGGAATGGTGGCAATGTTGGATGGCCAGGACCCACCAAACACCAATGGTGTGCACTTGAAAAATCGATGTCACTGGCCTGGATGGAGTCTGACTAAACAGATTCAAATGACGCTTTGCTGAAAGATGACTCACCCAGCTCGTATCTGGCACAAGCATCACCTTCATCAATTTCAGAGTAATCAGGCACAGTTCCAGCACTTTATGCTTGTAAAACTTTGTTTTCAGGAGACACCATTGACATTTTCTTTTTTAAAAATGCCAAAAATAAAAAATAAAAATTGCAAAACCCACAATAATCACCACTCCCGCATTTGTTGGGAGCTGGTGCCGGATGGTAATACATATGTGAGTGGCTAATGATATCTACATAGTCTGGTCTAGCCAATCATGTGCTGCTCTGCATTTCTCTATGATTGGTAGATTTTTGCCATGATTTTTTTTTAATGTGAAAACGAATATACTTGGGCTTGCCTGTGGTTTGCAGATTGGCAAACCCGAGTACACTCGGGCTTGCCAGTTAAAGGGTTAATGTACTTGTGGCTCACTCATTTATATCCATTCATTTTGGATGAGAAACTGATAGAATACCTTAAAACTGTTAAGATAACAAATTTTTTGACATTTTTTTCAACTCATGCTCATTTTGTCGAATTCATACCTGTACCCATTTGAATAAATCAAGTATATTACCAATGCAGAAACTCTGGGGAGTAGTCAAATCTGAACATGTTGTCATCGTCCTCCACATAATTCTCGTTTAATAATTGATACAGCTCCTGCAGCTGAAAGATAAACGAAACAGGGCAAAGTTCAAAATCTGTAATTATGGTATTTGATTGACAAACACAGTAATCATTTTTTCCCCTTTTGTTTATTTACAGGGCGATTAAGTGTGCCGATTTATTTATGTTGATTTTGATAATAAATTTTGTAACCAGAAATGAATGAAATTCTCTTCAGATGCATCCAACCAACTTTGAATGCTTGTAAGTGCATATGGGACAAAGAATAAATAATTTGTGCTCATGATGAAAAAAGCGAATAAAGTTGTTTGACAACAATTTTTACAGACATTTCTGAGGCAACACGTTTTAAAATTTTTTATTTCCATCACTGTGTCATTTACCCGTTCAACTACTCCGTACATATTTTTAATTCTATAATCGGTAAAACGATCCACTCAAATTATAAATTTTCATTTCATATTTAGGACGTAAGAGGGTTGATAAAACTAGCTGTACTGTAAGCACGTGACGAGTGTACTGTATGAATGTGTTCTAATCATTGACAATGTCCAGGGGCAGCCATAAGTGCGTCATGATGGGGATCATACACCAGTATTGGTGGTATTTCAGATGTCAAATTAAACTTTTCAGGACTGCAGAAAAATTGTTTCAATTCGGTCGCCGCACAAAACTTACAACAGACGTTGTATTAATGTCAAGGGTATCCCAGCCAAAATCTGAAGGCAGCGAGAAGGGCTCCTGTCTTAATTCCCCTTGTTGTTTCCCCAATTCTATAGGCTCATTAGAAGTGATGTCTTCATCTGGAAAAAATAAAAAAAGGAAAACAGATTATATGATAGCCTGGAATGGTGGTTGCCCAGATTTATGATCGGCCACCATTGTCATCTAGCTTGAGTTGTCCACCTGGTGGTGAGTTGGGGCAACTGTCTCCTTCAGCAGTTGATGACCATCTAGTGGTGGTTCGAGGCAATTGGTTTTCTTGCAACAGGAAGTCAGTTTGCTCTGTGGGTTACTCCTTCCTTTTTCCTGTTGTGTGTTGGAGTGGATGTGCCACTAGTAAGCTGCTGGAGTCTTTATCCTTTGAATTTGAAATTATGTCGACGACTTTTAGCTGTCCAGTGATTATGTTTGCGAAAATTTGAATATGTTTTTTGGCCAGCTTGGCTTTTATGTTTCCGGGGTCGAATGGTTGGATACTAAATCGACGTGGGTCCCGATGTTTGTTTGATGCGGAGTTTAGTCGATACTTATGTTTCATGCCATTTTTTCTTTTGTTGTTGCTTGTTCAAATTGTCTGGCCAGTTCAGAGACTTGATTGTGTTTGCTCCTTAATTATTGTAGTTTCCATTATTATGTTGCATTTAACCCTTGCATTTAACCTATGTTGCATTTAACCACACATTTAACCCTTGTTATTAGTTGGTGAGCCTCCGCACAGTGCTTTAGCATCATGGGGGCTCACATTCTCTCGTACGGTCGCGCATCTTTTGTACAGAATTTGTATCACATCTGCGTTAGTTTACTTAGTGTACCATATTGAATTAAAATAAAAAAATATTGGGTCAAGGATGGTTCCTGCTCCCGTTTACCTCCAACCACAACAGTGGTCATTGGGTTTGAGCGATGCAACCAGGTATTGTGTAATGTTCCCCCTCATTTCTTGTTAGTCCTAGTGGGGGTGTGGTCAGTGTTTAGGTTTAGGCTAGAAGTGAGTAGTGCAGTGTTAGGATGTGCTTTAGAGTGGTTTTAGTGTGAGGAAACTGTTGCAGTGTATTAATGATCTTGTTTGGCTTTCTGGAGTAGCTGTAATTTCTCCACCCAGGGTTAGGTTTGTGTGTAAAATTTGAAATGGCTGCCCAGCCTAGATGGCTGGGTACTATGACCACAATTTACAATTATCAATAGGCATAGTGTTTTTATCTTTCTTGCCTGTGCGAACAGTAGGCTGGATCAAGCTATTTGTTTAGTTCCAAATTTATATTTTTTATTTTAGTTTGGTTTTGATTTTCATTTATTTTATTTAGATCTATCTTGTTGGGGGCTAGTAGTATAGGTTTAGACGTATTGTTATTTCTAGTCTTTTATTTGTTTGATATTTAAAATTGGGATTATTTTTGAAGTAATTATATTTTGGAGTTTGATTTGAGTTAAGGATTTTTTACTTTTACCTTGTTTATCTCTTGATCCAGGCTGCTATTGTTTAGTTATGGGGTGTTTGTTCCTGATGCATGGGGTAGCATGCTTGTGATTTCACGAATTAGCACCTGCCAACTGTAGCAGTCACTAATTTGGCTTTTTCGTAGTGAGGGGTTGTTACCAAGTTTATGCAGGTCTTTCTGAAATAGGGGTTCTTAGCAGTTGGCAGTTATTAAATTTCAGTGATTATTGACCTCATTGATATGTCTTGTGCAATCTATGTTGCCCCCTCACATAGTGCCTAAGCACCACGAGCACTTTTGGATCATCATTCCATAGTCTGGATTTACCAGCCACCGATGTAAAATCCTTGCTTCGATTTAATACCTGGGTTAAATACCCCTAATTACCCAGACGTCAATGCAATGCCGATCTTCAAACAGAGCAATCTTGATCTTATCGTCACTAATACACTCATTATTAAATCTGACATCCTTCCGAGTTCTTTCCGGTCATTTAACTATTGGACATTCACTTCCCTTTTCCAGGAGGCTGCCAGGCCAGAGTGGAGGCCTGCTCTTGGCTGAGTGGTGCACTGACCAGTCGATGTTACTTTTTCATTTCTTCTACTGGTGATGGACCTGTTCTAGTCCATTAGTGGAGTAGCCCTAGTTCTGAACAGAAAATCTAGATTTTAAGTTGAACAATCGTATGAGAGTATAGCAACCACTGTCTGCAGCAATGAAGTTCTTTTTCTTCTGATTTTTATTTTCTTCAGTCCCAATTTAGTGTTTTGTACAGTTAATTGTTTTAATGCTTAATTATTTGATCCTCCATTAGTGGAGGAGCCATAGTTCTGAACAGAAAATCTAGATTTTAAGTTGAACAATCGTCTGAGAGTATAGCAACCACTGTCTGCAGCAATGAAGTTCTTTTTCTTCTGATTTTTATTTTCTTCATTCCTAATTTAGTGTTTTGTACAGTTAATTGTTTTAATGCTTAATTATTTGCTACTATTTATTGCTTCAAGCTAGTTGTGTGGCTTGCTATCCGTTGTAAGTATTTGTTTTAGGTTTGTTTGGTTTGAGGCATAAAGGAGTCTTCTGCCAAGTCTGTCTCCTGGCTTCATTCCTGTCTGGACTCACCCTTGTCTTGTAAGTCATTGCTCCCTTACAGAAATTACGTAAGTCATTGCTCCCTTGCAAGTAGCAGTCCTTGAGACTATTTCGGAAGTTGAAGTCTCCAGGTTGTTAGATATACTAATGACAATGTTTTCCCATCTATGAAAGACAACACCAGTTATATCGAACCATTATACAAATGTTAAGTTGCTAACCGAGTTTCGGCACTGGTTGTGTATCCCAGAACTTGTACTGCTTTCTCAGAGCCTCTTCTTGTGTTTTGGCTGGACCAAGATGGCAGTTCATTGCTTCAAGGGCTTTCTGTAGATCGGGCAGTTTGGACAGCGGGATGCCGGCATTCTGTGAACAAATAGAATATTGGAACTGAAGAAAAAATTCAACTATACAGATTACCAATAGTTACGTTTTAAATAATAGTTTACTATTATATTATATTAGAAGAGTTATCGCCATTGTAAACTGTCGGTTACTGGTCGTTCCCCTCGCATAGTACCTAAGCACCATTAGGGGACGTAACGCCTGTAGTGCGGTTGATTGAGTAGTTGGGTTATTTTTTATTGGTATGTAGAAAAAGATGGAGCATGTTGGGCACACACGAATCACGTGATGCGTGTGAAAAGTCAAAAACTCACTGGACAAACATTTTTTTGTAGAGACCAGACAGTCACCTGCTGGGTATCGATGCTTAGATGGGAACATTTGAATTAGTCATTACCCTTCTCAATACAATGACTGTAAAGATCTACCGAAAGTATTAAATACCGAAATAGGTCAAGTCATACTCAGTATAACATTTCCTGGATTTTCACGTTTCTTAGACATTGTAATTGTGAAGGGCGTAACTTGAAAAAGCTATTCAGAATTATAACCCAACACTTACTTTGGCAGCTGCCAAATCATCATCTTCGGACACTTCTGCGCAGTTTTGACCTCCGGCGTTTGAATCCTTGGCCGCATCTTGTTGAGCTAACTTCTTCTTCAGCTTCTGATCTTTTTTTCGACTAGATTTTCCATTTCTAAAAAGCAAAAGAAAAATTAAAAACAAATTATTAAAATAATTTTTTAATATTCTATTGCCACAAAAGGTAATTTCACTATAGTATTACTGTAGTCATTGTAGCGAACCGCACTACAGGCGTTTCTGTACCCCTCTTGGTGCTTATATACGACCTGTCGTGGCGCAGTTGGTTTATGACTGACTGTTGTTCGGCGGTCCCGGGTTCGATTCCCGGCGCGGGCTTTGGCCCGGGGTACTGGTGAAAACGTGCCCCTCACAAAGTGCCTAAGCACTGAAAGGGGTACAGAATCTTCCTGTTGTGACCCGTCACTTCAGTGAATTAAAAAAAAAATATATCCTATTCACACGGTAAGCATGCTTGAAGTTCAATAAAAATGGGGGTTGTGCCCAGGACAGGCAGGTTCTTCTTCCTATTATAATACTTCAAGTTAGAAAACATAGGAATGCGCCCAGGACACTCTGGGAATAAACGACGACCATCCAGTTGGCAAGACTCGAAAATGCACGAAGCAAATACAAACCAAATTTTGCGATAACGCACGGAAAATGCAGCGACTTCCTTCATGCCCCAATACTTAAAAAAATGTATAAATAATTTAGTTAATAAATAGCCAGAATGGCGGGGGTCGAACGACCAGTTGTATCTGAGATATTTGTTAAGGTCCAGAACTAGAACCCCCTAAGAGGCGACCTGGTAATTTTGCCTAGCCCAGGCTTAGTATACGCTACCTAGGTAGGGATTTTCAACGTGTACCTGAAATCGTACAGGCACGGGCCCCACGGCTTTACTTCCATTCCAAAGGAAGGCGCGTCTAAGAATTTCTCTTGCCCGAAAAATTCCGAAGGTGTCGGCCGGAATCGAAACCGCGATCGCTACCTCTGCTACTCGACACACTACCAAAGCACTGAGGAAGATTGAGTACAAAATGGGCCACAGCAATTTCGTCTGCTATAGAGCGACTTGCCTTGCTTGCACATATGAACTAGCCATTAGGCTAAGCCTAGTCATTTGTTTTCATTTTATTGAAGAAACATATACACACCTCAAACGGCGCGGCGATAATTATATCTAAATCTAAGCTACTTTTCGACAAATTTACTATGCGAATTAAGGCAATTTGTACTCGCGTATTCTACGGAGGCGGTATCTTGCAATTAGTACCAAGTTTTAGTAAAGTACACCTACTGAAACTATACCATTGGGTTAGCTAAGCATACCTAGAAAACGGAGGAAGTGGCCTAGGCCATCAAGAGGTTACACAATTAAACATTCGACAAACTAAATGGAATTTGCGTCTAAATGAATATTGATAAATGCTTACACTTTGTTCGTTGATTTTTCCTGATTGACGTCGCGTTCTGCCGGTTCGTCCATTTTATCATCAATGAAAACATAAAGCTAGATAGTTTAGCGGCAATAATCCGAAAGGTATAGGAATAATACGCCGAAAGGAAAGATATCTGTAAGAACCTCTCGATGCTTCTGCACTTTACATTTTATCATCGCTCAATGTAGGGCTGGGCGATACTATCTATAGTGAACTAGTTACTATCTTTCAACACTGATAGTATCGTAATAGTTTGAAAAAATATCGATAGCCAAATTTTCGCAATTTTTTTTAAAAATTCACTGAAGTGTATATCACAACAGGAGTTTCTGTACCACTCTCAGTGCTTAGAAACATTGTGAGGCACATTTTCACCAGTACCCCGGGATCGAATAATCGAGAGCCCTCGCCGGGAATCGAACCCGGGACCGCCGAACCGCAGTCCGTCGCTTATCCTGTTAGAACGTCCGTATGAATTTTTATCGAGAACATGAACTTCGGGACAGCCCGAACGAAAGAGACGAACTCGTGTAGCTAGCGGACTCGTCTGTTTATAATAATAGAAGGGTGCCCGGCTTTGCCTGGGTAACCACCAATGAAATAAAAAATTAATTGTTTAAATTTACCGGTTATTTTTAATTTACGATAACACACGATTAATTTAAAGCTATCCTCTCGAGCACTCGACACTTCTTCGTTATTTCTTATCTTCCGTTTCAGTAAATTTGTTGTCAAGAAAGTTGAGCATTTTTGCAATTTTGAAAAATTCGAATTTTCATGTGCTATAGTTACAATTACAATATGTACCCCCAAGCAGCCCCGGATGGGGTCTATGGCGGGGGTGGAACGACCAGTTAAGGACAAATGCGTGTGATATATTTGTTAAGGAGGTCCACCAGCGTGTTCGCCCTAAACCCCCCCCCCCAGGAGGCGACCTGCTAATTTTGCCTAGCCCAGGCTTAGTATAAGCTACCTAGGTAGGGATCTTTAACGTGTACCTGAAATTGTACAGGCACGGGTCCCACGGCTTTACTTCCATTCCGAAGGAAGGTGTGCGTAAGAATTTCTCTCGCCCGAAAAATTCTAGAGGCCTCGGTCGGGAATCGAACCCGCGATCACGAGAATAACAGCTCGACACACCCCCGAGACAACGTCATGCAGCGGTGTTTCAACGTGCTTTAAAAAAATTAGGATTTCCAAACGTTTGACAATTGAAATGATAAAATTGAAAAGGAAGTTTTTAAAATATGTTTTATTTTTAAATATTGTTATTTTATATTGAAAATATTATTCCAATAATCGAATGTGGTTGGATCTGTAATCTGGTGTGCTTTGTTGTCTCGGTGAAATCGACGTCATTCGTTTGACGTGGTGACATATTTTAAAAATTAAGATTTCCAAACGTTGTGACAATTGAAATATCAAATTTAAATCAAATCGTTTTAATTTTTTTTAATAATGTTATTTTAGTTCAATTATTTTGTATATTGAAAATATTATTCCTGTAATAGTATGTGGTTGGATATGTAATCTCGTGTGCTTGGTTGTCTCGTGAAATCGACGATGTCATGCTTTGATGTGGAGCCACCATTTTTTTAATTGTGAAACGAAAGGGAGGATAAACGTGCTACTTTTATAAAGCATTTTAAAAATCGGTTCCGGACCATGAAACAATCCTCTGTATTGTTAAGCTTCACCAGTCACTTGATAATGGCCTAGTGAAAAGCTTGTGTGTTTTTATATTCCTCTGTACCTGACGGATACTTTGGAATTAGCTAGTAATATATTTGTACTTAAACAATATAAGTAGATAAGAGGCAAAGTCGTACTTGAAATATAATAAAATAAAATATTCATAATAAATTCATAACGAATTCATAATGAAATAGGGGCTGTTCCGGGACAGCACTGGACGAAAAAAGACGACCTTAGAAAAAATGTAGTCTTTTTTCGTCCGGTGCTATCCCGGAACAGCCCCTATTTCATTATGAATTCGTTATGAATTTATAATGAATATTTTATTTTATTATATTTGTACTTAGTTCACATCTGTCTCAGCGTGCTTTTGGCACTTTTCATTATTGGATGATCTGGCCATCTTGTGCAGTGTCAGTTATAGTAAAAATACAATTGGATTCTATTTGCAATAATCTCATTGACAGGATACGCACAATCGCAGACTCAGTCGTAATCAGAAAAAAAATAGTTTAACTTATTTGTAAATATATAAAGTAGATTCTCAAGTTTAATGGATCATGACTGAGTGATAGAAGCAAGGTCAGTGAATGACATTTTTACAAATATCAATCAGATAGTATTTTTTTTCTAAATCAACTGTAGTCAACCGCACTACAGGCGTTACGTCCCCTCATGGTGCTTAGGCACTATGCGAGGGGCACGACCGGTACCCCAGGATCGAAATTTTCGAGAGCCCGCGCCGGGAATCAAACCCGGGACCACCGAACCACAGTCAGTCGCTAAACCAACTGGGCTACGACGAGTCGTACAAGAATTTCACTGAAACTGCTGAATCATCATTCATTTATTTTTCATGGGCAAAGCCATCTTGGGTTTTCCGTTTCTGATTATCTGAAACAGTTATTGGGGACTCAGAGGCGGCCGTTAATCGGAAAGATTCCTCAGTAAAAAACGCGTCGAAAATTCACTTTCCATCAAAACCGCTCCGAAGTGGGGCTTGTGCGCATATGGCCTTAGTGGGGAATGATAATCAGAATTGAACCACACGAAAATGTCACTTTTGGGTCCACTCGCACAGATGCATGATGATTCAGCAGTTTCAGTGAAATACTATTGGATTTATATATCCAAACATATAATTCACTGACCTCGTTAAACTTAAGTCATGATCCATTAAACTTGAGAATCTACTACATATATTTACAAATAATTGGAACTATTTTTTTGGCGGATATGATGGGAGTCTGCGACTGTGCATGGCCAGTCAATGAGATTTTAAAAAATATTGAAAAATAGAATCCAATTGTATTTCACATTTATCATGGTTGTTTGAGGAATCACACCCTGGAGGAGTCGCCACCAAGTTCCAAAGGTGACCTTGGTGCTGATGACCAGACCACCACCGAGTAGGTGGCGGGGGTGGTGCCACCTTGCTCAAGGAGAGCAGTGCACTGTGTGGCCCATCTTGCACTGAGTGTACCATGGAAGCCACTAGGTGGCGACCATGGTGCCAATTTTGTCCTTTGCCTCCGTGCTCACTCTGTCCCAGCTACTAATGTCATGACGTGATTCACCTTAAAGCTATTTTTGTCATGATAATTTATACCAAATAAAAGTCACGCTTTCTACATCCACAAATAGCAAACGGTACATGTACCCGTAGTCCACAAATGACAAGCTGTACATATCTAAATCCCATTTTGGACTCAAATCTTCCTACGGTACGGTCACGTTACCCAAATCAGCCAATCACAGCACTGAGGAAGATTGAGTCCAAAATAGGCCCCAGCAATTTCGTCTGCTATAGAGCGACTTGCCTTGCAAGCACTTGCACATGTGAACTAGCCATTAGGCTAAGCCTCGTAATTTGTTTTTCATTTTATTGAAGAAACATATACACACCTCAAACGGCGCGGCGATAATTATATCTAAATCTAAACTACTCTTCGACAAATTCACCATGCGAGTTAAGGCATTTGTACTCGCGTATTCTACGGAGGGGGTATCTTGCAAAGTACACCTACTGAAACTATACCATTGGGCCAAGCATACCTAGAAAACGGAGGAAGTGGCCTAGGCCAACAAGAGGTTACACAATTAAACATTCGACAAACTAATTGGAATTTGCGTCTAAATGAATATTGAAAAATGCTTACACTTTGTTCTTTGATTTATCCTGATTGACATCGCGTTCAGCCGGTTCGTCCATTTTATCATCGCTCAATGTAGGGCTGGGCGATATTATCAAAACTATCGATAGAGAACTAGTTACTATTTTTCAACACTGATAGTATCGTGATAGTTTGGAAAACTATCGATAGCCAAATTTTCGCAATTATATGAGAAAGATTTTTGTTAGAACGTCCGTATGAATTTTTATCGAGAACATGAACTTCGGGACAGAATAAACGTAAGAGGCGAAGACGAAAGAGTAGCTAGAGGACTCGTCTGATTATAATAATACAAGGGTGCAGCAGCCGACACTTACCTTCTCACTTGCATCTCATTTCTTCACTTCAATGTTAGGCAAGATCTGCAAGTGGGCGCCAGATTTGAATGCTGGACGCTGTAGGATGATGTTGTGATGCTCTGTGGAAGTCTTTTATTTTTCAAACCAGACCTAATGAATTAACTTACATAATTATACTCGGAATTCACCGATTTTATTCAACTTGCAATGACAGCCACTTATGGATGTTCTCAATATTTTTAATCCTGCATTTCCATTTCAATTAGTGATGACCGACAACTGATTATGCAGCTTGCATAATCAACTTCATCCGTTGTATCAGATGCATGGAAATCAATATAATTA
>JAQGBY010007952.1:0-11184 GCA_034698785.1 Mycogona germanica
TGCGGTTTATGGAATGGAGAGGTTAATGGAGAGAGGGGAGAGATCGGGTGGCGGGTAAAGGACACGATTTGACGGTAATGTCTTGATGAAAATGATGTTTGAAAATTTCTGATTTGAATCGGATCTAGTACAGGAATGAAAATTTGTCAAGTTGGAATTAACTTTCCGGATTTAGTCACAGACGCTATAGATATGATATAGGAAAGTATTGCAATCTTACTTGGTTTTGATATCATTTTCTATGTCAACTATGAGAACTCACATGACATTAAGGTCCAAAGTTTTTCTGAAGTTCGACAAGTTGAATTCAAGAATGGAATCTTCAATGTACATGCCAGCAACGTTAAGCTTCGTAGCGTATTGGGAAGGAATCAAATATGTGATTATTTTGATTGTTTTTGTTGACGTGGTTGCCGTCCGGCACTATAGTAACTATTTATCAAATAACACATGGAAGGTTCAAATTAAGTGTAACGGGTAATAACCACGTAACGAAGAACAACAATTTTCAATAAATCAAAATATCATGCAAAATAATGAGAGTACCAGAATATCAATTTTGCCGAATGCATCAACTGAGTCCTTTACAAACTTTTCTCTGACATTTTCGTCTGTCAAATCACCGACCGATAGGAGCACCTAGAAATAAAACATTGTACTATATTTTATTAAAATAATCACTCCGCTTGGCACAATTACTGGTGCTTCAGAGAATCAGCTAGAGAATTATCGAATATATCAGTGCAATCGCATACATGTACACATTACATGTCGTCCGACATATTGTCAATATATACAGCATGAGTACCAAAAAAGGGAATCTAAATGAGAAAACGTTTGTGATAAAGAATGAAATTCAGCATGCATTTTGGCGAGACCTTCCCTTTTCAAAAACATTTGTTTCTCTTGTTTAGCGAGCGCCATTGGAAACCTGAAGAATTCGAATGATGATGCACATGCTCGAGAGCAATTCAAAAATGAAGGTCTTGCCAACATGTATGCTAAATTCCATTCAATATTTTATTCCATTTCACAAACGTTTTCATATTTTAATATGAAATTAAAGCAGGCCCCTTTTTTAGTCCCCTTTTTATTGTACGAACAACACAAGATCAATTTATATCACCATTTCCTTCGTCTTAAAGCACTGGAACAATCACGAAGGCTGATATTACCTTTTTCTTGTCCGATATCTTTTCCCCAATTTTCTCCAGCCAATTCCCATTAATGTCGATCAGGGACACGACTGCGCCTTTGGCAGCGAATGTTTCGGCACATGCTGCGCCGATTCCAGATCCAGCTCCTAAATTTCATTTTTGTTTGGATGCATTTATTGTTTCAAAAATCTATGACAGTTCCCACATTGTACTTGATTTAAATAGCCAATTTCTGCCACTTACCTGTGATTAAGACGACTTTTCCTTCGAATTCCATTTTTCAACTTTTACGTGCTCATTAACGATGATATAATCGAGAACATGAACTTCGGGACAAACCGGCACCAACAAAATCTTCCTCGTTAACGATGAGATGTTTAAAATGATTAAAATGAGATGTTTGTATGAGCACAAGGTCGAATCGTAAAGTCACAAACAGTATGACTCTATTAGCTTTATCAGAGTTGCTTGCCAACGCAATCGGACTAATGCTAACTTTGCTATTCTGTAGTATGCAGCTACAATTTTATTTAACCTTCACGATGCACATGTATGCACACTTGTGCCACTGGGTTTGCTGCACTCTAAAACTACTTATAGCAACGCAGATATAACTGGATAGTAGGCGTGATTAAAAAGTACGGCGAAATTCACTCCTCTTATTTTCCGTTCACGGAGTCATTGCACACCCTCACAAATTTGGTTTTTAGTTCTACTACCGTTTCCGCCGCTAGCACTGGGTATAACAATATGCAGTTTATGATAACGCAATCAAATAATAATAACAATTGAGGAAATATGGGGCATCTGGATGAAAATTGCGCGAAAATGCGCCGTTTACATCACCTGGCCAAATAAAGTAAATTGTATACTGTGTATAAATGAAGCCGCCTTCAATTATTGAACTAACCCTATATTATCAGGAAACATGTGCAAGATGAGACATTTTTCTATAATTTTCATTGATTTCCTAATAGTGACATTTTTCAAATAGTAATTGACAGCAAAACATAACTATATAGAGGGCAATATATATAGTATATCGATTTTATTAATTGAATGCAAGTAATGGATCAACATACAGAACTTTTAACAGGACAGCTTATTTTTACCAATTATCAGATAAAGTGTTATGCTTGCCGATTAAGCAATGTTATTCGGTTAATATATTAGGTTTTTAAGATGTTCGCCGATCCAACGTAGAAAGTGATCCAATATAGAAAGGTTACTCAATCTGGATAAATTCGATGGGTGCTAAGTCCTCCGTCGAAGGTCAAATTAATTCCGGTCATATTCACACATTTGTCAGAAGCGATGAATGCAATAGTTTCTGCAATTTCGGTAGGTTCAGCGAGACGCTGAAGTCCATGAAATATTTTGAACTGTAAATATTTTGAAAATAGAAATGTTCATTCATTGTTAGCGTTGATATGAGTTATTATAATTTTGTCTCAAATTTCACAAATGCGATTGTGCTGATGGCTCATACAATTTGTTAACAAACAATTCTTATTTACTTGTAAATTAATTTCGCTGGCATCGTTACTTTACAATAAACACTATCTTGCAAGGTGACAGCCATTAAAAAGTATTCATAACGAACGTTTTTGCTGAATTGTTATTAATGTTATGTTACTTACTGTATCTAGAAAATCTGTTGGAGTCTTTTGTCCTGAGCAAGAGCCGATGTTCGTGTACACAAAACCGGGACTATAGGTGCAGATGTTGAAATAAAAAATGAATTAGTGATGTTTGTAACATTCAATTCCTACTCTTATACGGAGTATGCTGTTGAGTGTTCATTTGTTAGTATTAAAAAATGATTCTCACTTAATGCTGTTGGATCGAACCTGGAACTGGGCTAGCTCTATAAAAGAAATTAATATATTGTAAATATGTATCTGAGTTTAAAGCGATATCGTTTATCAGATAAATATACTCTGTGTAAATAATAATCGATTGTACATTATAAGACGTTTTAGGTGTCTTACCGTGAGCCGTATGTTTAGTCAGAGTGTCCACGGCCGATTTTGACATAGCATACGATGTGAAATCGCGAAACTGTTAAATATTCAGATTGTAAACGTTCGTTAATGAAATATAGTGAAAATAAATGATTGACTTTCAGTAGCTACCATATAGTTTATATCGGTAATCGGTATAACCAGTGTTTTTATTGATCACACTGATCCTGGTTCTCTGGTGATGACAAAATGAATGCATTCGAACATTCGTACCATGCAATTATTTGTCGAAAACAATACTCGTTATAGGACGACACAATGACAAATTAAATGTGTCTTGTTAGCCAATAAAATAACAGATATCCATTAACGACCCCGGCTACCATTTTGACATATGGAAACAGTATTTCATAACGGAGAGCACTCACAACTGCAGTAGAAGCCACACTGGAGACGTTCACAATGTTCCCTTTTGTTTTTATGAGATGGGGAACACAAAGTGAGGTGAGATGGTACGGAACTCTGAGGAAAGATTCGAATAAAAAATGAGTATTTTATTCATATAAAACTTATTAAATATAACATATGCAAATACGTAGAACTCAGTCAATATAAGTCCTACCTAGCGTTGAGGTCGAGAATCTTGTCGAAGCTTTCCAAATTTGGCTTCAGGACTGAGTCAGCGATCCATATTCCAGCAATATTCAACTATACATTTTTATCAAAATTAAAATTGTATTGCTTCCATATTGAATGAACAAATTTCAACTTTAGTTTTTAAATTGATAGTGAATCCAGATGTGTGATTCTTTGAATGTCATCTACTATTTCTATAAGAACGACTTCTATATTTCTCACAAATACTATTTCAAACTTGTTTATATCAAGATGTTACCAAACTATCACACATAGCACCTTTCAATATTACGAAAAATCATTATTTTTTAAAAACGAAAATTGATCTTTTTAAACGTACCAAGATATCGAGTTTGCCAAAATGGGTAACAGTTTCGCTGACCAATTTCTCACGGAAATCCTTGTCCGTTAGATCTCCAGTCGTTTGTAAAATCTACATGAAAAAATAAAGTATAGTTTTCATTCGATATGCTTTAAATTAATATTTTCAAATAAATAAAGGAATTTTTAAATTTATGACACGAGCCGTCACTTCAGGGCCGGCAAACAATATAAGTGGGTTGATCGAGAAGTAGTTCAATGGCTTAATAAGATTCGAACAGATAGCACCACAAGTCTGATTACAATTTATACACGTACTACAACTAATGGTATGATATCCCTATGTCAAAATAAAGTTGTTTGGTTTAGCCGTTCTATTTATATGCTCGATAAACGGAGGCTCCTAAAATGAGCTCCTCATCGTTACTGAATTTTTGACTGCATGAGGCTCATTGCAGTACAATATTCATTAATGATTGAAGGTAGTTTATTGCTGTACTGTTGACATTCGAACAGTGTAACGATGGGTCAAAAGCGTAATGATTTTGGAACCTGAGACATTGGATTTAGGTGCCAAACAGAAACACTAAACACAGTGTCACTAATGAAAATCACGAAATCAGCATTGATGTTTAATGAGAATCGCCGGACCACTTAAATTGAAATGTTGATAAAAATAGGTAGTTTCCAGGATAATAAAGATCCTACAGGATTTAAGGAGATTTCAGGAACAGAGTATTTTTTTTAATCACGATAATGTGAGACCTCAAACATGAAAACGCCATCGACAAGCTCAATCTCATCATTCTCCCGCCTACAGCCCAGATTTGGCTCCATGTGGCTTCCATCTCCTCCTTGAACCTGAATGCATCATTCGTGGCCTTCGTTTTGGATCCAATGATCAAGCACAAAATATTGTTAAGATTAACTCAGGAAATAAAGTGCAGCATATCGTGAAGAGTTCAAAAAGCTTATTTCGCGTTGACGAAAATGTGTTTCGCTACATGGAGATTATGTTGAAAATTAAATGTGCAATTTAAAGAGGAGAACCGTAATCTTTATTTAAATATTTTTACTTTTAAAATATTTCAATTTTTGGCAAGGTCATTAAGACATTGATACTATCGAATGTTTAAAGCCGTTCTCCACCATACTTTTTCCATAAACATGTAAATGCTTTAAATTTGCTGATAATTAAAGGCGAGGAAACTCGTTTGAGCAAAATTTTCTAGCTAGTCATTATTACCATTACCATTAACATCAATCTATATAAATGCATCTGTATATCTAATTTTGAATGCCAAAGGCTTCCAAAAATTGACCTTGCCAATTGGGAAGTGGTTCTAGAGGTAGTTTTAGCCCCTTTGATCGCGTGCCTGGATATTCTTGGCGTGGGTCACGGCAAGCGTTTTGCCCCATCAAATCTCAATTGATTATACACAATATTATCCAAAAATAATTTGCTTGGTCACGCTTTACCGGTTGACCTCGAAATCGTATATCTTACAACCACTGGCTGCTGTCACTAAGAGAGATCTTCCGGTCACCCTCGTCAGCAAATTAAGCGATGGTGATCACATCAGTTAACTTTGGAATATTAAATAAATATTTGTTAACTAAAATTAGGTCACAAAAAGAAGTATATGGTATTTTATCCTGTTCCTTATAGGTTGCCGGAAAAAAGTTCAATCCTCCTGAATTTTGTTACTCAATTTAAACATTTAGATTCAGTATATATCAACCCCAGACTACTCATTTCTTTTTACATCAATTACAATATCAGACTTTGGAAGATTCGGAAACATTTATTTGTGAGCTACAAACTGTATGTGGGCATTGCTTACGTGCAGTGTCCATCTGAGAATATAGATTTTCTATATTTGAAACCATAACGAAGCATTTAATAAACCAGAGTCCTACCTTGGCCTTGTTGGGCGACAATTGACCGCATTTGTCAGCCACCTCTCTTAGCCATGAGCCGTTTAAATCAACCAATGAAAGTTGCGCTACGAATACAGGTAAATTTTAAAAAATAATTTGCGATTAGCTTGTGCAGCATTGCACAACTGCATTTAAAATGGATAAGATGTCATTAGGAAAAACTAAATTAATTCTAAAGAATTTCGAATATTATACCTCCTCTAGAAGCGAATGCTTGCGCAGCAGCGGCGCCGATACCTGAAGCAGCACCTGATAAAAATGATAAAAATGATACCTTGATTTACAAAAATCAACGCCGTCCAAAGTGGCGAAACTCGGAAATGTTCAAAAGATAGAAGTTTGAGAAACATATCGACAACTTGATTGACCACACTTTCGTCATTGTTGGGTTTTGACGAAAGTGTGAGTGGGATCAATCAAGTCTTGTGTTTACACCAAATGCGTTCCTTTGTGAAAGGAAAGCATACCTTATAGGAGATATTGTTCATTTACACTCGAAAAAAATGAATGAATATGCCCTCAATAAATTTCAAACATATCACGTGGTACAGATAATCAACTTACCAGTAACAAGAACGACTTTTCCGTTGAACTCCATAGTTTTCCAATTGGGGACCAAAGAGCTTCTGCAAAAGTGACGTGTCCGCTACCAATGCTCACCAAACTAGAAATAATTCTGCCTCACTCGGGCGAAAAGTTAATCTTTATTCTTCAAAAAATGTTGTATCATCATCGAATTACACAAACAGCTGTCGGCCTTGTGAACAGCGGCTCTTCTCGAACGGACAACTTAAATTTGACAACACATACACTAATTATTATAATTATTTTACGTAGTCACTAATACAAAATTTTGAGACTGGCAAATGTGACGGCCGTTTTTCAAGCGCACATTTTCAATTTCCGCGCAGTGCGTTATTCTAATAGTAACTATAGGTGCAGCATTTAAAATGAGCCGCAATTTACGACGCGCACGCCAAGGTATTAAGTACGACCATGCGATTACGTCATGAGTTAAAAATCATGGAGTCTCACGAAAATGACATCAGTGAGCTGATCTATATGGAAGGATGCTTCTGCTTGCTTGACCCACTGTGCCAATCTTAAAATAGAACTATTATCCACCACCAACGGCTGCAGTATTTTGTTATCCTCGTCAAATACTTTATAATATAAGGAGGCAAAATGTCTTCACAACATCTTGGAGCTGTTAATAGAACACATTGAGGTTTCAATTCGAACATGCGCCGCGTCACCATTGTCACATTTCTTTAAGCCCAATAATCGAAAATCAATCTGTAGACGATAGAAGCACATTGTTATTTATGTTTAAAACAGATTTAATTTTTAATATATTTGTAAATAGACATTACTTTACAAATCGCCAATGGCGAGTTAACAGATAAGAGGTACATATATTGAAAAATAAATACTTGTTCATTCGAATGAACTGCTCAGAACGTATAGAATTAATTATTTAGGGGATAAAACATGTATCTAGTGCTCCTAAATTAAGACGAACACAATTTCAATAAAATAAAATTTTGAATATTAATTGTATCGTTACGGCATTATCTGTTGCGCAGGAATAATTGCAGAACATTTTTGGTTTACTCGACTCAAGTTTCCCTGATGCTGACAAAAATTGCACATCAAGCTTATCTAATCATTTTTGAAAAAAAGATCGGTGACATAAAAATGTAAACATTTTATTGGAAAATGAACGACCTTCTAACGTTTCGAGGTTGAAGTTTGTCGGCCGAATCGTGTTAAACGGTTCTAGCAATGACGTAGCAGTCTGATAAAATTAACGATAAATAGGTAAATTGTACAAATTGTGTTAATACACATGAAACATATGGCGGTGCGAACCTCGTCACTGAACGCCATTTTCTGAATCGCAAAGCAGAACGATGACGCCACATAATCGCACGTTTACCATGACAATTGAAAATGGAATTTATTAGCAAAAAGTGTGCGAAATTTTATTCGGTTCCATTAACGTTTTCCAATTTTAATTGTAAATTTCAAAAGACTCCTTTTGTTTTAGGCGACCCTGTACAATAAAATATTACACCCATCAACCAGTACAGAGTATACCATTGATGGGTACAAAATAAATTCTAGGTTACATGTATTCACATTTGCATAATGTAGTAGTAGTTGCTAAACTTTTATTAGTTTTCGCAGTAATTTTTTTCTCATATTATTTCATAGTCCATAGTATGTAAGTAATTTATGTGTTTCTACTGGTACACGGAAAAAAATCGTGGGCAGGAAATTACAAAAAACTGAAAGCGAATAGCGTGACGAACCCGAATTATAATTGTCGTCCTTCGCGTGTTCCATCCTAGTTTAGTAATTATGGAACTTTTGCAAGCTCATTTTAAAGGTTCTTACCATACTCCGAATTTGAAGGGACTAGATGCTTAAGAGCTAATGGATGGCTTTGCTACGTGTCAGAATAAGAACATACAAGCGAACATTTAGCCCTCTTCTGATGGTTAGGAACAATGCCCTATTGACTATATACTCTCTTTTATTAAATATTGAGTTTGGTTTGTTTGGAGCAGAATATTTATCAAAAGTGGGATTATATTTCTGTAAGTGTATTTGAATTATGTACACATCCAATTAACATGAAGAAACACAATACAGTACAATTGATCGAAGCACACACGCAATTTGTATTTACACAAGCAGATGCAAACAAATATTTTAGAGTAGAGAATAATTTCTGAACAGATAATTTATTTATTTTATTCCTTTAATCAATTGTTGTGAAAAGTTTATTTGAGTTTGTGTCCCCTGCTTAGGTGCAAGTGTCATGTCATACAGGCATGGACCGCACAGCTTGCACGTAGGAATTTCTCACGGCTAAAAAATCCCAAAGGTCTCTGTTGTGAATCGAACCTGTGATCATGGGTCTAATAACTGAAGCCCTTACCACTACATCATGTATCTGCTCCTTAGCATATGTTATTTGGTAGCCACTGTTCAACAGCAGTGAGCTCAGCTGCATGTGTGACACCTCCGATATTTAAATGACATTTTTGGTCCAGGCAAACATGTGTTACGTGGACTGGTGTATATATATATACTCGAGTGTATTTGTATCCGTAATGTAATTTTACATTTGACTTTTACGTGTAGCAAAGTTTAATGAATGCCATCCACTCACATCGAGAACATCATTTACTGCAAGGCAGACCATCCCCATAACAGGTTAGTCGTTTCAAATTATCCGAGTATTGGCGGTGTGCATTATTTAACTTGTGAGGTCATTCCGTTTGTGTCATTTGGATTCAAGTAGCTATTGGTAAACGAGATATGTGAACATTTTGCAGAGTGTTTGTTAAGGAACCAATTCATTGACATTTTTACTGTTTCGTTAATGTAGACACGAATTCATTTGTAATGCTTTCTATGCGTCTACGTGGTCCTTCTAAACGATTTGGGCGCGAATATGTTCGCCAGTACCAGTGACCGGCAAAAATCCAAAATAAATCTTTAGAATCGTAAATTTTTATATATGCAAAATCCGGTCATGTTCAATGAACTGCTATTGCTAACTTGAAGAACAAAGTCGCGTTTTACGGTTATCTCTGCGATTAAATACAATGCATTCCGATTTATGCAGTGAAAGGGGGGAGGTAAACACCTTGATATGCATAAATCGGAATGTAATTGCTAAATTCATTTATGCGAAAATTCGAAATTCTCGAGAGCCCGCGCCGGGAATCGAACCCGGGACCGCCGAAACCACAGTCAGTCGCTAAACCAACTGGGCTACGACGAGTCGTACTAATCGAAATCATATCGAAAACATCATTTCACTGCGTGCAAATATGTCAACCGCTACACAATTAACCACCAGTTAATCGCAATGAACTCACATAGTGCTTAATCACCATACGTAACTACAGTTGATTGGTTAAAAAAAGATCCAAATAACTACAGCCGAAGCCCGGGGCTATTATAGATAGGGACCATGATAAAACATTTCAAGTGAAACAATACTTTTTTTGTTGGTTAATTGGCGATAAATTATCTTAATTTATCTACTTTAATATTCTGTATTCTTAATGTAAGAATCATGCACTCTTATCGGTCTATCCCTCTCTATACTACTAATGTTTATATTACTTCCATCTTCGACATTGCCGCTAGCAACCAATAAATATTCATTCTGCTATTAAAGCAGGGGTTGCAACAATTTTCGTCAAGCGATGGTCCAGATGCATAAGTGCCCCAGAAGCTGCAACCATATAATTGGTTGCTTACAGTATAAAAATAACCCTGTTCCGAACACTGTTCACCGCTTCCTTTCGCTCCAGAAGTTGACATGGAACCATTGGATTGGCGGCAACTTGAGCACAATGAATGAAGTTGCTGAATACACCTGTAACTGAAGTAGAGTCTTATTGTGTTGTAACTTACACCACCGAGTTACACGTACAGTGTAACTCAGGGATTTCTCGAATTGAGAATCAAAAATATGATTACATGCGAGGCTACCTTCTGAAAAGGAAAATTAGCACGTAGGAGCCTCTCCTCAAGTACGCGATTTTTTGGTTTACACTGGAATGCGACGGATTTTTCGCTCCTATGTGACGAAGATCCTCCGGTGTTAATCGCTTTTAATGGGGTAATTGCTACTTAACCATACAGGCATACAAAATAGAGTAATTACTGAATTAGCCGTCGGAACGTGTTGTAACTTCATTATTGACTTGGCGCGATAGACATCAAAAGCTGATAGAATAAATTACGATCAATAGTGATATATACAATAGCTTCATGAAAAAATTCACTTCGTCCTGAAACTCGATCGTGTGGCCGAACCACAAATACATTTTATGATCCAGCCGCTAGATTCGCTTTTTTGAATGGCGTATTTGATGCTCTCGCCGGCGGCAATATAAAGGAGATACATATACACTGTAAACCGTGATCTAAAAAAGTGTCACTTTTATAATTAATTATTAAATTACTATTATTAGACATAGAGCTGAGTTATAATTTGAGAGGATTATTCCCTATCAGAGACACGCCAAAAACACTGTTAGCTTTCACGAAACGTCAAGATCGTTTCTGGTTGCAACTGTTTGAAATTTCAGAAATTTTTTTTTTTTTTTTTTTTTTTATATCAACTGTAGTCCACC
>JAQGBY010007953.1:0-11184 GCA_034698785.1 Mycogona germanica
AACCTACGCCTATACACATCTACATCTATTTATTATTTTCTTTTTCTTTCTTCTCGTATGGACATGTCTCGCTCGAACACACAATTGAAAGAGGCCAACGGAATTGCGTTCATGACCGTGGAAGGCGCTGCGATCGCCGAGGAGACGCGGAATGAGCCGTCGCTTTGAATCGATTAAAAATGAGTGCATCAACGTCACTGTAGCGAAACCTATATTAACCATCCTGGGTCCCGCTTTACTAGATGGTAGTGACGATCGCAGCGCCACCCACTGTTCAAACTGATAAATCCATAGGCCGTATTATGAAGCCTGGACACGGCTAAGGCGGGTTTTGTTGCTAGATCCCTAGTGGCGCTAGTGTTTTCAAGATGGCGGCCCTCATCGGCACCGCCATCTTGAAATTCTAACACAAAATTAATTGCACCGTCCTCCACTAGAGAGCGCGCTAATATCCAATGTGACCGAACCCTAAAGATCATTATCAGAGTTGATGGATTCGGGATAATATTTTACTATTATTTAATTTGAACTGGTAATTGCGAAACCTACAGAGTTTCGAACAGACCGGGAGTTGAACCCTAAAAAGTCAATGATCACAATGCTGCCAAGTTATCACATTCTCAGAAATCCCCTGCTGCAGATAAAAATCGTTTCTCTCATAAAAAATCGGAATAAATTAGAAATACATATCATTTTTTAAATGAAAATAATGTTTCAAATTTTAATTAAATATTTGGGTCGTCAAAATGAATTTTAGTCCTGTTGTTGATCGCCAAGAAAAACAAAAAATTCACAAAACTATGGTGACATTTTTTAATCAATGTTGTGACCAGTACGAACTCCTTTAAGTTTCCAAAGAAAAAAATCCGCCCATGCAGGGTTTGAACCCACAACCACTCAGCCCCATTTACTACGCCTGATGAATAACACAATGGCATTACTTGAGCTAGTCACGTGACAAGCGGTCATTTCGCAAGTAAACGCTCACCAGAGGTCGCTACCTTCAACAGAAAGTTTCGGGTACACATTTTTAGCACGCAATGTCCAAGCTGTAAGTAAAAGCTTCGGAGAAACTCATTGTTAATCCTAGTTCTTTCTTACTGGCGAATCTAAAACCAAAATCTTGGATTGAAGACACATTTTTGTCTCTCGAGTGCCTTAAGATTTTGAGCGACCAAAATTTAATTAAAATCATTAAATGTGGAAGAAACCCTTTACACATTTTCTTTTTAAACAAATAATCATTTCAAGCAGTGCATTCGGGGTTCTCCTCTTCCCACTGTGGTTCCTAATTTTGCAGGACACTTCCCATGGATCCGCCCAATCCATCGGTTTTAAGAAACCCCGCGTCGCCAGAGAGAGAAAAATACAAAATAAAACTAACTTCCGAAAACCAGAGTTGCAGCATCATTATCGTGGCGAAACCGTACATACAGTAGTATATAATCCTTCGGGTTTTGGTTACAATCAGGCTAAACCCCAATGCCTACGAATTTCCACACACGACACGAGCTGGAAAAATAATCCACCATTTAGCCATCGGCCAAATAACATAGTTCCGTCGCCTCTCCCCCGTACAGCTTCCCATGGAAAGTGGCGCCCCCTGGCTACCGGTCTCGCCAGCAATAACAGACATATATTATTGGAGCGGGGTAAATGTATCTACCCCCCTCTCTCCACGGTAGACCTTCACCAAGAGCCGCATACCCTGACCCCCGTCGTCCACCCACAGAATTCGGGGCATAATTGGAACAACAAAATGTCTGGCGGCCCGTCATTCAAAATAGGGCGGCGTGACGGGGCACATTTTTACCGAAAATCGGGAATCAGATAAGGGCCTGTAGCACGGATACTCCAAATCGAACTATATCTTTTGTTAATACGATCACTTTGTTGACAATTTTAGACTTGTTCCTTCCACACAGAAAAGGATAGGAGCCGTTGGTAGTAACACTATTTAAATGAGATTGAAGGACTCAACTCGGCAGTTATAATAATCGAAATTTATATAAATGTAACCACCACCAATGTAATATTCGTAAGTGAGTCGAATTTATATAAATTTCGATTATTATAACTGCTTGCTGCCTTTGCTAACCCTTGTTGCAGAGTTAAAGATTGCATCCTTCAATCTCATTTAAAAATTGTTCCTTCTAGTTATTTGCGAATGAGAACAAGTAACATCTTTATTTAAATTATTACAGAGAAACAACAATGATTAGTTAAAATTCAACCGAAATGGTAGAATCAGGCACTATAGTGACGCCACATGTAAACCGAAGCACGG
The DNA here is from genome assembly GCA_034698785.1 of Mycogona germanica. NCBI lineage: Eukaryota > Metazoa > Arthropoda > Diplopoda > Chordeumatida > Chordeumatidae > Mycogona > Mycogona germanica. Next base: position 2,288 of record JAQGBY010007953.1, read on the forward strand.
CCCCCCTTAATCCATTTAGATGGCCGGCCGCCGGTCGTCCCAAACATAACTGTAAACACAATTTGCTGGTTGTATCCGAGATCGGGATCTCAGTCGACGGGGGCCGAAAATAGCAAGGTCGCGTCCGCAAACGCAATTTGCAGATTCCCAAAATACTCCCAACACCAATGCCACGCCTCGTCACGCTTTGAACGTCACGACCGTCGCAGCCAGGGTGTCTGGATTGGGATGGGGAGGGGTTGCAATTGAACGCGTCTCCCACCCTTCAACTACATGGACATGGTGCTCTGCCATTGCCAAGTCAACATACAAGCCCCTCACTCTCCCACAATCTCACCATTTGTCCTCGTTTCGCCTAGCCTAGGTCACACACCTTGTTGAGATCTTGAACCGCACAGACACGGGACCCACAGATTTGGGTTGATAAAATATCCCTTGTCTCCGCTTGATAAAAAAATGTCACACTTCCTCCCACAACAATCTACAGTAATGTGAAGTGACAACGGATAAAGAACACCAAATAATCGATTCTTACCTGGATAACCTCTCTACAGATTTGCAACACAGACATTTTTCTCACTGGCTTTGGTCATGTCAAAAGCAGAATCATCATCTTACCTATAAGAAATAAAACAAGTGAGTTAATTCGATGAAAACAAACGAATCAATTAATATATTAATTAGTGACGTCACAATGCTGTTGCAATGGCAAAAACCTGCGAAATTGGCGCTCAAATGTTCAATTTAGTACTGCAACTAAGTTGACAGAGTAGCAAATGTCAACTATATTTTTTATTTCAAAACGGATTTGAGGCTTAGTTTATCAGTAAATATCGCTCAAATATATATTATAATCCAAAATGACGCTTTTTAAAAACTGTTTCCACATTTAATTACGAACGATTTAACGTAATTGAATAAAATTTGAGCTGGAGATTGTTCCGCACATTTGTAGTCGAGTGCAACTTATTTCAGGTCTCGATTTTGCGTATTTCTCGAGATATGAGCCGTTGAAGTTTGAAGCATTGTCATTAAAAAGAAAAATTCCAAGATGGTGTCTTCATTTGATCAAAATGGCGCTGCTGTCGCTCTCACGTGCTATCAATGCTGCCAGACATATTTCCATATTTTCTATTTGTAAATCGTTTTAAATACCTGAGACAGCTATTTCAATTTTCAAGCGTTTTAAAAAAAATTATAAAATAAATTAAAAGTCAATGTTTTTACGGCTTTATCCTGACTCGAGATGGAACGGGGTTTCAAATATTTCTATTAATATTTCGCTGACATGACGGGGACATACAAACGCAGAGGACAATTTTTCTAGTTATCACATAATCACGTCTCGAAAATTAAACAAAATTCCAAATACTGGTTAGAACCGACATTTCTCGAAGCCTTTAACGTGCAAGGACCGGGGGTGGCAACTTGAGGGGTCGCGTGTGGAAAATGAATGAACGTGACTTGGTCCTAAACATGCAAACATCACTCTCGCGAAAATGCACAGTAGCCCAAATGGAAAACGCGTCCGTGGCACTTGACGTAGCAGTCGAGTGATGGATCGTTTCGCAGTTGGTCGCGTTGGCAAAACGCACGGAGGAGGATTGGGTGGAGGGAGATGTTGTCGTTAAAATTGGCCTGGGGACGGCGACGAGGGAATGTGGGTTTGTGTGGGGGGTTGCACTAAAGGAACACTCCGAAACACCCCACGAAAATAAAAATGTGTCTCACTAATAATATATGACCTTGCTGGTTAGCAGTGATAAGATTCAATTCCATTTCTTAAACGACATTAACCATGAGATGATCCGACGAGATGTATCATAATACATGATGTTCATTTGAGATACCACTCACTTTAGGACGACCTTTTTTTTTACTTCCAATCAACTGTATAGTCAACCGCACTACAGGAGTTACGTCCCCCTCATGGCGCTTAGGCACTATTAATAATCTATTAATATCAACTTGAGAAAACATGGGATATGTATGTTATGTCATTTTTAGGAAATCAACACGAGATGACATGCCAACGCTATTTTGAGACGATATTTTCTTGATATTAATACAATTTTAAGAAGCCATTCTAAGATTCAGTCTTGATAAACCATTTCATTGCATCCTATATTATAAAGAGAGATTTTGATTTTGCTGTCCGGAGACTAACTCTCGAACGGGAAAATAAAATTGCATGAAATCTTACATGCCGTTAGTACATCACCATAATTCGCTAGCGACGGAATTTCAGATCTCAATTTTCAATATTACATAATAAAACAAGCGTTACAAACTTTTGGATAATCTCTCTTTCGCTTCAAACTTAAAAATTGGCGTCTCCATATCAAAACCATGACGTCGTCGATTTCACGAGACAACCAAACACACCAGATAACAGTTTCAACCAAGCACACCATACCACATACTATTATCGGAATAATATTTTCAATATAAAAATAAAATAGAATAACAATATAAAAACCATAAAATAATCAAATTTATATTTTAAAAATGATTCTGTTTCAATTTAACATAACAATTGTCAAACGATTGAAACCCCTTTTCAATTCACACAATGGAACAATTAGTAAAGATAAACTGTTTAATCTGAAATCCGCAATCCATTGTAATCGGCCGATTTCGGCAACCAAAGAGGAAGAAGGAAAGACGAAAGAAAAACTTAAGATGGTGCGACGGCCTTGTACGTGTTAATGTTGCTAGGGTCTGTCGCGAAATAGATGGAGTCTAGCAGAGTGTTGAAGGTTGCACAGCTGCTGACATCTAGTCAATGCATGTTTCCCAATTGGAAACTGTCGCGAACACGCAAACAGCTGAAACTACAAACTGTCGCCGAGATTTTAAAATAAGACACTCGCGTGGCGAAACCAAATAACAACTCCCATTAGTAAACGTCAGTCTGGAAAAACTTGCCCCCATCGGTTACAGACGGTTATTATCGTTCACCGCCAGGTGGCGTACTGCGGAGTCACCTGATAAGTTGCGTCCACGAAAAGAGGGACGAAGCATCTCATAAGAAAATTGTCTTAAACGGGAACTGTGAATCACAGGTCAGCTTCGAAAACTGAAAACTGCAATCCAGAAATGGGAGCAGGGACTATATTTTGGAAGAATCTACGCTTTTCAAGTTTTAAACTGCACAATGCCAGGATTGGTTGATTTGGTGAGGTATGAGATGTGCAGTTCGTGTGGTCGCAAAAGTTAACTTCTGATGAGCACAATTTCACATCTGCAACGTCACTATGTCCAGTTAAAACTGCGCCATGAACTTAATCGAGAAACATGAACTTCGGGACAGACCCGAGCCATGAACGTAGTCAATTTCCAAATTATTGGGTAGTTGGTTTAATTTTTCGGGCGACCGCAACCCCAACAACCTGTATGTGAAACGTTAGGGTTAGCCGGCAACCGGAAAAAGAACAGAATAAATCAAATATTAAATCATCATTTCAAATTGTAATCGTGTAATTTCACTCATCATATCTAGACCATCTTTTTCGATTCCAGTAGAAAATCATGAGCAAATGTTTCCGCCATCTTGTTTAGCCAACCAAGGTTACCAAATACTGATTACACGGGAAATAAATTTCCCCACATTCTCAGAAAAGGACTAATTAAAATTTAATTTTCCAAAAATTAGCTAAACATTTACAAATATTTTATTATTACGGTAGCTTTGTTAATTATTTAAATACATTGCACGCGAATAAAAGATTAGTTGTTCAAAGTAATTTTTTGCTAACATTTGACTATTGACACTGAAAAATTAGCATGTTTTAAAGGGGCTGGAACCTCTTGTTGCATTACGTAGTTGGAAGCAACCCCGTTCCCAAATGTGTCGTGTCACTCGTGCGGATGTCAACAGAACTTCACAAGTGAAGATTCGTCCAAAATATACTCCCAGTTGGATGCACCAATCATTAACTTCACTCATTATTATTATTTTTTCTCTTTTACCCTCAGATAGTATTTCGAAGGGCCAAAATATTTTTGAGGGTGGAGAAGTTGGTCGGTTTCCAATGCCAACAAACTGAATGTCAGCATCAAATTCATCTCCGCCTCACAAAAAAAATGGTATTGTGAATTCTTTCGTAAGGTATATATCTTGTTCGCGCTATCAACTGACTTCATCTTGACAATTCTAGAAACTTCTTAAGATATCTATAATTTCGCGTGTCATATTCAGTGTCGAGTTGGCAGAACCAAGAAGCTCATGGAATAACTTGGAATGACAATAATTCATTAGATAAAATACTTCCAGACGCTCATGTCAAGTTTCATTTCAATTTTCTTTAAATTGAGAATTGATTTTGAGAAAAGGTGTCGCACGTCTTGAACAATAGTTTTTCATTTCTCAAATTATCAGGTGGCAGGAGATTGCATAAAATTGTAGTTCTTACATGTAATAACATAATACACAGAAATTGTTTCGAGGGTGGCCCTAAAACAAACGGAAAAAGCTTGTCAAAAAATGATTTTCTAGGCCACCATGAGACCTAAAAGTAGCCCAGGTTTATTTTTGGAAACGATAAAAAAAATCATTCTCGCACTTTCTAGGTCAAAATGAAAACTCATCTGGCATTTACAAAGGTAGAAACGCTTTTTAAAAGTGATGTGATATTCCAACCAGCCGGTGTCAAAAAAAAACTAAAACGAAACCGAAAAAGTGTATCATTTTCACTTGAAGCAAACCGAAAAACGTTTGATCGTTCGGCGAAAACGTAAGTATCCAGTGACGAGTACGTCGCGACACCATTACTACAAAGGAGCATCAGTCAAGCACGAGTATGGCCTCTGTGCGTGACATTTAATAGTGCTCCCTGATGGTGGCGAAAGTATTGGCTACTATTTATTAAAACTCTGTTTTGTGTGTGAACACTGTAGTTGTAGATTCGTCACGTGGGATGACGTCATGTCAACGACCCCGCAACACGTGATTAAAAAATTAGGAATCCCAAATGGATGATAATTGAAATGTCTCTTCATAACGTAAGTGTATTTTCTTCCTATTTTCTGAAATGGTACTTCTGAGCTCAGTATTAATTGAATGAGAAATTAGCAATTCGGGATCTAGTGTGTGGCAAATGCCGCTGGCATCACTGGTATCACGTGATTGGCGCACGAGAGAGCGACGACAGCGCCATTTTGCCAAAGTGGAGACGCCATATTTTAATGGCAATGCTTAAAACTTTAACAGCTCATATCTCGAGAAATATACAAAATCAAGATCTGAAATATGCTGCACTCGACTACAAATTTACGAACCAATCAACAGCCCACATTTTATTTAATCTCTTGAAGCCTTTCATAATTAAATATTATTATTTATCACTACGGGAGATATACACAGAAACGACAAATCCAATAAAAATTTCGTAAGAAGCCGTTTCAAGAATGACGACACATCCAGCACCGGATATTACTGTCTTCGTCGGAGCAAGTACTTGCGTATATGTAGAGCCAGAGGTTTAACAACATGAAATCAATATTTCGAGTTAAATAACCCTCCTCCCCATTCTTTACAAAACGAGAAGGCGTCCGGAATTTCCAACCCCAATCCCCAGATTTCAAAGATGGTTTATTTACTCGGTTTTCTTCTTGTCCTTCGGAACTCATGCTTTTAGGTTTTTCCCCGTTCGTTTAAATATTTTCTGCCCCGGTTGAGAAACACCCGGTTCAACCTCATGAGCCTAGGCGAGCGATGAAAATCCCATTTGCTCAGGAATGCAACGGATTCCATTTCTTCTTTTTCCCCCCCACTCATCTCTGGTATTCATCATAAGAGTCCTTTTCCAAGTGTTCCTAGAACCAGAAATGCCAGGCTTCCAGGTGCCCAGGACGTATAGAAGAAAGGCGGAAACTTAGGAAAGACGTGTCCATCAAATTAACGAAGGATCCATCGCGGGTCAATTGGTTGAGACAGGCTTTGTGGTCCCGTTTTCGATTCCTGGGTGCGTTCTCTCTTGTTTTTTCGATGCCGGGGTATACTGATGAAAATGCACCACATTCGAATCACTGGTCTCAGGGAGAGTAAAAAAAACGTCAAACTATTTTTGGTTGAGGGCCGTTTTTCTATATTTTTGAATGCATCGCGAATCACACCTCGAAATTGTTTGAAATATTTTTAGAGCTCCTAGCGTAAATATACATTTCGCACATTTACATTGATGGTGTGAGGCAGAGGACCTTCGTTGGTGCTACCGACGACTGCCTAGCCTCACAGTTTTCACATTAAACAGTGTTGCGTCCACCAACTCAGTTTGTCACAATTACTGTCTCACACATGGTCACTTAACCGTTTGACCGGTTTGCCGGCAACTGTTATGGACAAGCCATTCCACATACCAAAGCTGGTCACAGCTTGTAACACAGCTCTAGGACCTATCCAGCATTGCTGGATGGGCACCGGAGCCGGGACTCCAGCATGAGGTGTCAGAAGAAGGGGATCTCCACCAGGGAGCTGCTGGACCAGTTTCTGGACGACCCCTTCCATTGCAGCACCACGTGCTGGTGTCACAATTCCTGCGCCCACCTTGCATTGTCGGATTGGTGCTGGATCTGTGCTGCCAGAAATTAAATTTTTTAATCCGAACCTGCTCGTATAATGTATTACCAAATAAACAAAATATTAAATTGTATTTTGAAATTATCAATATAATCACACAGCTAGACCATAGACCATATTTTTCTCGACGACAGTCTAGAGCAAATGCCATCTTGTTCAGCCAACCAAGACTACCAAATACTATGGCTATGGCGAAATTTATTCCACGTGCATTCAGAAAAGGACAATTTTTAATGATAATTTTCAAATTTTAATGGCATTTATAAATATTTTATGTATTACGATAGCGCTATAAATTATTTGAATATCTCGCACGCAATTTCATGAATTAGTTGATCAAAATAAATTATTTTGCTAGATACCCTTTCTTGGAAATGATGGTATATTTGGAAGGACGTCAATTAAAACTATCGATAGTAAAAGTAGTATCGCTTGAGTGTTACAGGGAAGGTATAAGAGAGGCTGTCTGAAATGCGGCGATAGTTATTGATATTTTACCGATAGTTGGCGGTAGTTGCCCGATATTTGGCAAAAGCTTGAAACAAACTTCGTACGAAAAGTTTTACTTCAAAAATCAGGAACAGACATGAGTCAACCATCAGTATAAAAAATTCATTTCTTGGCAATAAAGTGCAGAATGTTCAAAACCTGTGCACGAAAATGTGCGTCCACTATTGCATTGGAAGTTTAGAAAAGCGGAGATTTCCGTGACAGGACAAGCCGACGGTCACGCCATCTACCGCGGCATGCCATCAATTACCGCTCGCGGGGTTTGGCGTGATGGATCCGACGTCAGGTGATGGCCTCAGTTTCATATAACCTGTACTCCAGGGACGACAATCGCGTGGATGGTTTGAAGGGATACAAACACCGAACTTCTCAAAAACCCTTCTACATTTGTTGTCGTGCTTCAAGTTTTCAAGTGTCATTGACATTTAGGGAAAGCGGGATTTCGAGATCACAGCCGCTCTCTTCCAGTTCAGATCACATGCCCGAATGCTCACATGCAACGCACCCTCTTGAGCACATTCGAAATTGTTAAGGACAGTTGAGATTAATTCGAGGTTTTACCAGCAGTGCCATTTGCTGATCGGCTGTTCAGACTCATCGAAAGAAAACCTCCTTATACTTGGGCTCATTAAAGATGGGTGAATTGCCATTCGAGAATGGACAGTAATATCTTGCCACGCCAATATTGTTCAGTGTATGTACGCACCCCTGCTCAAGCGTAACTAGGACATGTTTTTGTAATTTTCTTTGATAAAAAGCATCTTTGTTAAACTTAACACACTTAATCCAGGCGTTAATTGTGCGTTTAGACACTGAAGAAAGTCGGTGAAACAAGATATTACTGTTCATTCTCGAATGGAAATTCACCAATATTAAATGAGCTCAAGCACAACGAGTGTAACAAGGTCTTTTTTCGATGAGTTTGAACTGTCAATCGGCAGACGGCGCTGCTGGTAAAATATTCCATAAATCTCAATTGTGCTTAACGATTTCGATTGTGACCAATAATGTGCCACTTATAGAAAAAAAATGTAGCTTCTGGCGGATTTGCTCCGAATTTCCGTTACGAAACATTAGATAGGTGACAATAAAAATAACCCTTTACAGTGGACGCCACCAGAGGGAGCATTAGTTGCATCATTTAATAGCTACTCAAAAGATCTATTTTTCCTCTCAGCGTACGAAAGCAGCTTTTCTTTTTCTTGAAGTCTTATCTTGACTACGCCCAATTAGCTAACAAAGATCATCATTATGCTGCTCATTTCTTCTATCTTTTTTGTTTGTTTCGGTTTATTTATTACTTTCTTAAAAAATTCGCGTTGCCAATCCATGTAACGAGCCGCCCGATTTGGCGTGACGTCATTACGACGTGATTGACGGCCCGAATAACCGACGCATTACTGCTATACCAACGCATCTCCCCTAATTGGCAAGTCACCAAACGTCATCTATCGTGACGTCATGCGGCAAACCAATCATAGGCATTCCAGGTTTGCTATATACTCATATGTGCTCAGCTGAACATTTTCTAGTTGCAATCAAATACTTTTGATATTTGACAAAAATAATGGAAATGAGACACGTATAACAAAATGTTTATTTCTGAAATTTTAGCCTTTGTTTCGAGGAGAAAGTATTATAATCCTGAATGTCTTGAACAACAATTTTGAATGAAATTAGAGCCATAGATAGTTCCGCAAATTTGAAGTCGAGTGCAAATTGTACAAAATGTACGACTCGTCGTGGCCCAGTTGGTTTAGTGACCGACTGTGGTTTCGGCGGTCTCGGGTTCGATTCCCGGCGCGGG
>JAQGBY010007954.1:0-11183 GCA_034698785.1 Mycogona germanica
ATAGGGCCTAAGCTCTGAGAGGGGTACAGAATCTTCCTGTTGTGATCCGTCACTTCAGTGAATAAAAAAAAAAAATAGTAGATCATGCGTTAGTTAACTTGGGGGACCGGATGACGAACAAGTCATTATCAACTTCTCCTGTTTTTTAAAAATCGATATTCATACACGACATCATAGACGTCGGTATTTCGTCGAATTTTTCATCCAAGTTCATACACTATTAATCAATTCAAGAAATTATTTTTCCCCTAAAATCAACTGCTGTCAAACTTACAGCCGAAATTCCAATCAATGACATCGTGTGATCAGGTGCTCAAACAGATTTAAAAATAGATATTGAGGAGAATGTTTTTTTATTTAGTTTTTGACGTGGTGACGTCATTCGATGTGTACCGATTTATAAATACACATGGGAAAAGTGACGTCTCGCGTCACATCACGCCACTCACGCCACCTCGCGCAAATTACTTAGAATTTATTCATTTTGCAACTTCATTAATGACAATTTCGACAATTTGGAATGTGGTAAGAGGGCGCTGTCAAGAGTGCTTTCGCACAGACCTATTAATCCGGTCTATCGTCTGACCTTATAGATAGCGATCAAGGTACACACACACATAAGTGAATAGAAAAATAAGAAGGGGAGAGAGGGGTTGGGGTGGGGTGTGACGAGTGAGACGATTTTCTCGGAGGTCTGTATAATAAATAATTTCTTTCTCCTACGTCACGTGTTACCTTCTCTCTCGCCAAGACAAATTTATTGGCCAATGGGTCTTTCCCATAGTCCGTCCCCTCCCCGGAGATAAAATTGCGTATATACATGTATATATATATAGATAGATATTTCGCGGCCGTGCTAACCTGTTTCCGTTTACACAGTCTCAGGTGTTTAAAATAAGCGTGCTCGGCGACACACAGCCAGTGGTTACGGGGCTGGCCAGTAGCAGGACGCAAGATCGCGAGTTTGTCTTTCTTGAAGGAATTGTTACTCGAGACGGGGAAGTTTTTGCTACGACATTCGAGAGCCACCTTCAAGGACAGGTAAGACCTACTTAATAATAAATAAAAAAGGGCTAGGACAAGAAATGTAAAAGTTTTTATTGAAGGGAGGGCATCTATAACCAATAACGAAAATTGCCAAGAACTGAAATTGAAAAGTAGGAGTACTGTTAAGACCCCTGAACCTGACAATTTGTTGGGTGAAATCTTCAATTTGTGTGATGGTGGTTGGTTGGTCTACAAATTATAATTTTGAAATGTTAAAAAAATGTGTGGGATTGTTATATTGTTATATTTAAATTTATTGAATTTTGCACTGTGCCCTTTTTAAAAAAAATGGAAGTTAGATATTTGTTTTTATTCCGTTAAAAAAAGTGAGTACCAGGTATGACTGAATGATGGCTTTAAATATTTCCAAAACTCTTAATTTAACCCAAAAGTTTCGCGGATGTTCTCTTTATTTTTGTTTTCCACATTCCGCCAATAAGATCACCTTGTTTGACTTCCAGTGCCCAAATTTTCTAGTCATTAAAACGTTTTTCAGGTTATTGGCAGAAAAACGTTTAACGAGCATCGCCCTTTATATCGATAACTTTACCTACGTCAAACACTTGCTAAGGGTCGCGTTCGCAAATAAAAAAGAAGAAAAAAATGGGTTCCCCGTCCGCTTGTTTGTTTTGCTTTTCTAAATGTAAAGCTGTTCCTATTACGTCTCATAATAGACCAGCAAATCGTGTTTTTGTCCCAAAGTAAACGTGGGCAATGTTATCTGATAGATAATACATCGACCTAACCAAACTGTAGCCCAATTTTATAAAACTGGCCTGACCCACCTACATGTGTACAGGTATATTGATTGGAAAATGTTTTGGAAGGAAAAGTGCAGGTATTTTTAGACCGATTGAGATACGAGAACTTGCGAAACCCTTTCATCAGGATTTTGAATGTTTCTCTTGTTTAATAAGGACTAAAAAATCCTCATGTTCGGGATAATTACTCGTCGTGAAAGGAGGATCCTATCTGGAGAAATGCACGAATTTTTAATTAATTTCGCATGGTTCATGTGACCGGTGAAGATCGGCTCGTTGGGAGCCGATCTTTCTCTTGTGTAAACCGGGCTTTAATAAACCAGTTATCCATAAAATAGGGATTGTTTGTGCCCCAAAGTTCCTGAAGATCTCTGAAGCCCCAGTGACTGCCGCTAGGATCGCGTCTAAAAGTACAGATAATTTTTTTACTATTTGAGACAAGGTTACGTCAAGGGCAACCAAATGTGCATTAATTCACAATCTGGTTAGTCCAGCCAATACTAAAAAATCTCCCGAACGCCCAATTCATAGTTAATAAGGTACTTCGGATGTAGTTATTGTTTTTAGATATTGACATTTGATCTTCCGCGAAATATTTATTTGGTGAAAAAGCGATTTTTGATGGTAGTTATGACTTCACGCACAATTACTATCGAAGTCACGATCCATCAAGAACCAAATGACTAGCGTTTTCTCGACATCCCCGAACACTTAAAAAATAGTAATGGCCAATTTTGTGTCCTTCACGTCTTTCTCTCATAAAAATAGGCTACATTTTCTATCGCTAAATTAGTTTTGCTTGCTTTCTTGAGAAGAAATATCTTATGAAGGCACTTAAGAGCGTTTTATCCCCTCTGTGGTTGGTGTATTGGTGCGGTCTGATGACGCTCTAGGGAATTGATTTAGTGCTTTTGAGTTTGGAAGATGATCATCTGATAGTTTCTAAGCTACTTTATTTTTAGAATTTCACAGCACTATACGAGGAAAATAAATTTTGTCTGCGATAATTTTAACTTCAGTCGCCTGCAAAAATGACAATGTGCGCTGCGCCACCTTGCGTTAAACCGAAGCGCAACAAGTATCTGAAGTACTTAAAAATATTCTTCTGGATTAGTACCTTGACTGTTAGTAAAAACATTGATTTGCATTTAACTAAAATTGTAAGGAACACAGTTTAAATATTTTTATATCTTCATTAACCTGGTAAATTCTTTTCTTACTCTTTAATAGATTATTACAATAAACTGTTCGGCGGAAATTATGGGGCAACCTTTTCCCCGATCAAAATGACATAACAGCATGGTATTTAAATGTGGGCGTTGGTATGTATGCAGAGTGAAGTTTTAGTGCTGCGCAAATTCACTAAGTGTAGCTGCGCAACCTGATTGGGCAATATGCAATTATCTCCTGCTGTTCCCGACCCGACTTTTTCAAAATCGTAAAAACATCCAAGGTTGTTTGCGGGAACCAGTTTCGGATTCGGCTGCATCATGTGACGTCATATTTAATTGGTTTGAAACGATATCGATGCTGTAACAATCGGGAGAAGTGCGTGCAACTTTAATTAGCTAGCAACTTGTGTTGGGTTTCACTTTTGTATCGCAATCTAGGTATCTTAAAATAAAACTGAATACGTGAGTAGAAGTTGCCGACAAGATTTTATAGCTTAGATATTTATTAATTTAAAAAACAAAATTATCGAACGTCGAAGCGTCAAAATTGGGTGCATCGGTAATCACTAGGTGGCGCACATCAACTTCGGTGAGCTAGTGTTCATGGCAATCCTGTTGATGGCACAAAGTCGAGGATTCGTGTGACTAATAATCTGGTATTGTTGGCATATAGCTCGACAAACGTTTTTGCCGGATGCAAAATTTACTTACAATAAAAGTGCGCAGGTAAAATTGTTTGGTTCCACGCCACAAATACTTGTGACAGTCTGCATGACTCATGTTGTCGCTGTGATACCTGAATAAGTAATACCATGAAATCATTTATTGCCGACATGAGAAAAATGGCTAGGTGCTTGTTTTGGTTGAAGGCAAATAAAAAAAATTCAGGAAGACTTAAACGTAATTTGAAATTGGTTGCGAAATTCATGAGTCTGAATAAATTTCTTTGCTTGGCTTGCTTCCAACTAATTTATCTTAGTAATTGTAATTGTTGTAGTAGGAATTCCAAATTATCTCGCCATAACGTTCACTTTTAATTAAAGTTTTTGTGATTTTGATTTTGCGAAAACGAGAAAGTGAAAGCGATATTAGCTTTTTTAAATTGGTCCTTATATGTTCAAATGCCTGGAAATAATCGTAAGGGAAGATTAGTATATGGGAACGGAATTGGGATTGCTTCTTGGTTGAGCTATTATATATTTGTCCTTCACGGGCATGTCCATTTCATATAAATTTCGTTCATCCAATCCATGCCTAATTTTTCCTTTAAAAAAAGTGTACTAGACAGGAGATTTGCTAACATTTTCAGTTTTGTCTCGCACGGCTGCAGTCGCGTTCACAAAGAATCGTAGAAAAAATGTCTACCAAAATGACCAAAAACTGGTAGCTCTAAAACAAAAAAAATCTAAATTTCAGACTAAATCTTTTCGACCTTCGCGGATGGATGAGTTTCCACCGAAATAATAAAAAACCCAACCGTCGCTCGATTGTCTGCGTGTGAAAGTTATGTAGGTTATTCCCATAGAGGACGTCCATGTGACGCAGCATGGGACAAGATGGCAAATTTACCTGTTGCTTCCAATGACGTGTAAAGTTGGAGCACTGAACAGATTTTACTGCAGTTTTAAAGTTGCTCACGTATTAAGATTTATTTTTTGGACATAAAATAATTAAGTATGGAAACTCAATGAAACCCACAAGTGAGGAAACCACCTACACTATCGTAAACCCCCTTAACAAATAATTTTCAACCACTATCGCGTATTCTGACGTCACACGTCAGGGGGAAAATAAAGTTGATGCCAACAGGACAATAGGAGACAACCCCCATATTATTATATTGTATATTCAAGACGATCCTTCTTCATTTCTATATTAAAATAAAGTTAATTTTATTAAACATTTATTTACTTAATATTAAAACATTTTACGCGATCAAATTTATTTCTGAATTAGGAAATGTGTGAATGCAAATAATAAATTCTTTAAAAAAAATAATAAAATAATATAAATGTGTAATGTGCATATGCTTAATTTTGATTTATTGGAACAATTTAAAATTTCCCCTTTTTAGTATTAAATTTAAAGTTTTCAATTGTCCTGGAAAAAATTGGCTATGTGAAATTGAAATTAAAAATATTAATATATTTATATACCAAGTTTACACTGTTTGACTATCCGCACTTTGTCGGCTAGCCCAAAACTGGTAGGTTGTGAAATTTAATTTTTTTTAAAAAATAACTTTTGTTTATTTTATATTGTTACGTTTTGGAGAATAAATGATTTATAAAATTAATTGTAAGACAGAATGTGGGTTCTTGAAAATCAATTCCCCGGTTAAAGGGTTAAAATACTGCAGCTGGCGAGTCATTTCCTACAAGGACATAGTTAATTTCAGTTTCTATCATTTATGATTCGTTGGCTTAAGACTGGTCGTGCTAGTGGTGTAATGGGTTCTATCCAAATAATATAAATAGCGGGATGCAGCTAGCTACATGGATGAGCAACTACAGGTAGAGTAGGGAAAAAAGTGAGTCATTCGAATTTGACACCCTGGCGAGAGTTAAATCTGAGCCGGATTGCGTTCGTACACCGGATTTCATCTGCGCGTCGCCCGATTGGCTGCGCCAAATAGATTTAGAGCCTCCACTAGACAATGGTGTGGGCGGAGAATTGGCCACTATCGGTGACGTCACGCTTGCTTGAAAAGTAATTAAACTGCGGAACATGTAATCAAATCTACGATCGGCGTGCTTTAATGAGGTAATAATTGTCTGGACGCGGGTTTCTCTTTTTCTCCCCAACAACTACTCTGCAGAATCTCCCCTCAACCAGCTCCTGTCGCCGACCGGTTTTTCAACGATGGTATCGCGGCCGATTTCGTCACTGCGGCTGCTGTGCTGGATTGCTGTGCTGCTGGGCGCCACCGTCACGGCTCTGCCCAGAGAAAGTAAGTCAAACCGTTTATCGTCAATCAGTCTGGTCTTAATTACTATTGTAGTTTAGCTTTTAATTCGTCGTTGGGGAGTGGGGACTAGAAAATGACATTTGAAATTATGTAGGGAATGAATGATTAATAATATGGAAAATTTGAATGAATGCTGACATTTTATAATGACTCTTTTAAACAGTCCAGTCCAATGTCTTAATTAGGAGGGCACTGTAAATATTGTTGGCTATCTGCAATTGAAAATAGTGTTGGGTCTTCAGTTAATATAAAGAAAGACGTAGTTCTACGTCAAAACGAGTTTTAAAAATTCTGAAGCGATGATTCGTTAAAGAGGGAATATTTGGAAACATTTATTTGGCGCATTTTCTAGACATTAAATTTCCATCAGACAACCAGTTGTTTTGGCGGCCTGTCATGTATTTATATTTTCGAATTGTTTTATTTGAAAAGAGAGGCAAGCTGCTGGACCAGGTGGTTCCGTTGAATGTACTTGCGTGCCATATTATCTTTGCACTGAGGATAATGTCATAAATACAAATGGCGAGGGTCTGATCGACGTGCGAGTGAAGACTACTGGTACTACTCCACCACCAGAGATCAAGGTAATTTGAAACTTATTTTTACTATTACGAATGAACTGAGAAAACCTCAACGGTTTCAGTAACTTCTTTTAGAAGAAACTACGCCTTCGCCAACATCAGTCATCGCCTTGTTATTTAAAATTAATTATTTGAGATGAGTTTGTATTTAATTTGTCTAATTACATGAAAGGAACTCCCAACTGATCCTTATTTGTGTCTCATGGTTACATGAACTAGGTTCAAATGTGGTGTTTCTATATTTTAAATTATTTTGCATTAGCTGTGAAGTGGAAAGCGCCTAATGTTTAAAATTTATTGGCTACTGCAATTTCATGTTTTACTTCTAAAATTTGTTTTTAGAAAAATGGTAACCCGTGCGGAACGTTCGAGGTGTGCTGTAACGCTCCCGAAAATGACCCTGTGGTCACAACTCCTCCTCCTGGTACCTTCGTGCCCAAGTGCGGCAAGCGACACTTCGAAGGTTTGGACACCAGGGTTCTCAACCCGTTCCTCGGAAAGGACGAGGCCAAGATGGGAGAGTTTCCGTGGCAGGTAAACACAAGGACACTTATCTCTGCTTTCTGCTCTGATCCAGGAAGTGCGGGATGACTCGGTTTCCTCCTTGTCATAAACGGCCGTAATTAATTAAGTATGCTAGGAAAATATCTCAGAAAGGCCAACTTGAGTATTAATTTGAATTAATCCTATAGCGAACAACCGTATCTCCGACCTTGTAAGTTTCATTTGATTTTGCATTTAGGCGGCAGTCCTGAGGAAAGAGGGAACGCTAAACATCTTCCTGTGTGGCGCCACCCTCATCTCTCCTAGATTCGTGGCCACCGCCATCCACTGTATCCAAAGGTATGTTAACTCTTTCAATTCATGGAAAGAAAATTAATTATTCTTATGTCAATGGATATCTTGTCAATGAAAGTGTTACGCAGAATTCTAATAAATTATTGCAGTTTGACGAGAAACAAATATTATGCGAAGTATATTTATGTTTTAAAGTATTTATAATTGCACTTATTAAGTTAAACTCTGAGTAAAATTAGTATTAAGAATGGAATTTAATTTTGTTTCTCAAATTGTATCTCACAAATGAACTTTACAATATCGATAGCACAATTGCTTTATGTGAAGGATTTCTGTCCAAACCAAGTTTCTGGATTGAACGGAAACCCTTAGTTTCCTTAGCATTGTACCGAAATATATTTTTAAATGATTTCAGCCTGAAACCGGAAGCAGTGAAGGTTCGTCTGGGGGAATACGACACACAGAGCACGGGCGAGCGTTATCCGTTCAAAGACGTTAACGTCAAGGAGATAATCACTCATCCTGGTTACTTCAAGGTAATTATGCCATGGACTGGTTTTTTTTAATGAGAAATTGGTGAATTTCAAAAATATAAAAAAAATTGTTAATATGGCATTTTTGTAATTGCAGGCTGCGCTCTACAATGACATGGCTCTCCTGTATTTGGACTCCGACGCACCCCTGGCCCCCAACATAGATACGTCTTGTCTGCCGGAGGAGACTGAGACCTTTGTCGGACAAACTTGCATCGTTACCGGATGGGGAAAAAACGCCTTCGGTAATTATAAAATATCTAATTTTATGCAGTCTGAAATTATGAATTCCGAAAATGAACAATGGTGGCAATGCTTGGTTTCTGGAATGCTAAAGAAATAACCCCACTTCTCTCGGCTGTCTTAAGCGAAAGTATTTTCTAATATTTTTAAAAACTTGTTTTGCGTGTGAAATCGAGATAAGTTATAACTATAGTTGTAGATGTCGTGTTTTATAACGTCATGTGATTTTTAAAAAAATTAGGATTCCCAAACGCCTGACAATTTAAATTAATTTAGAAATTTTCTTCCTATTTTGTGAAATAGTACTCGGAAATGAAAATAAAATTAGAAATTCGGGGTCTAGTGTGGCAAATATCGCTGGCATCAATGGTAGCACGTGATTGGCGCATTTTGAGAGCGACGACAGCGCCATTTTGGCCAAGTGTCTTAAGACGCCATCTTGTAATTTTCCTTTCTAATGGCAATGCTTAAATCTTCAACGACTGATATCTCGAGAAATACTCAAAATCGAGATCTGAAATAACTTGCACTAGACTATAAATTTGCGGAACTATCTTCAGCTCAAATTTTATTTAATTGAATTAAGCCGATCGAAAGTAAACTCAGAGGCGGGCATATTAAAGCAAATTATTAAAGATGAAAGGACAAACTTTCAGGATTATATTGGAGAACCCGACTTTACCTAAAATCTATAACAAAATCGCATATATATCTAGGAAATGATCAATGAATGAAGTTTAGGTGTAACATGCAACCATAGTTTCATGATCAGAATTTTCTACACTCGAGGAAGGGAATTTTAATTAAATAGTTTAAATGTACATTAATGATATTAACTTGAAATTATTTTCTCAGATCCCACTGGTGAATATCAAAACTTGCTGAAGGAGGTGGAGGTACCTGTCGTTGCTAACGATGTGTGCCAAAGCATGCTGAAGAAGACAAGACTGGGGACTCACTTTCAGCTCCACGACTCATTTATGTGCGCTGGTGGAGAAGCTGGCAAAGATGCTTGCAAGGTATGAAATTTGGTCAGGAGGCCATCATTTATTTTTTTAATAACAATTACAGCTGGCTAAGATAATTTCAAAATCATTGACTTAATTTATTACAGGGTGACGGTGGCGGACCTCTGGTTTGCGAGAAGGCCGGTGATTATCGTCTGGTGGGGATCGTGGCTTGGGGCATCGGATGTGGTCAGAAGGACGTTCCCGGCGTTTACGTTAACGTTGCCAAATTCCGGAAGTGGATTGACGAAGAGATGGGGAAGAGGCTCCTGGTCTAGAGTCATTAAGGCTGGTTTTATAAAAGAGTTTTTAAAAATTATCAATCATCGTTTTTTTATACCTACAACTGTCATATTATTTCTCGCTTTCTCGTTCTTATCGAGTTATCCACACGAACAACAAGCGCTTGTCATTTTATCTTTCCATGGTTTGTTTATCTGTTTTTTAAAAAAAAAAATACTTTTCAATATTTTGATGTCTGAAAGGTCGTTTTTAAGGAATGCAATTGTGAATTGCTTTTTGTTTTATTACTTCACAAATGAGTCTTTACGACAGTTCAGAGAAATTTGTCTACGTTTCAATTTGTTTTATACTGTAGGAGTTATTTTCCACTTTACTATAATAAAATAAATGAAAAAATTAGTTTCTCTTTTTAATGAGTTTGTAAGTAGACAATTTGACTGGATAAGACAAACTACTAACTGCAGAATAAAATTGGAAACATTTTCCAGATCTCAATTAGTACAGAGTACAACTCGTAAAGGATAGCAATGTTGGTTTAATAAACGGGTATAATAGAAAATCTGATCATAGGAATTATGAATGAAATCTAATAAAATAAAATATTCATAATGAAATAAGGGTTGTTTTTTCGTCCGGTGCTGTCCCGGAGACAACCACCATTTCATTATGAATTTATTATGAATATTTTATTTTATTTCAAGTACGATTTTTCCTCTTATATTCTTATATTATTAGAATGAAATCTAGTTTACAGAATTCAATTTAGCGAAAAAATGAGATGGCATTCGTCGTTGAAGCGCTACCTAGATAAAATATAGTTTATCTCAATTGTGAGCCCAAATCATAATCCATGGAATAAGCGCAAGGACTCTGGATCGGGGAAATCTAAATCTCATAAAATCGTCTTACTTTTATTCCACTTTTGTTGTTTTATTGGGCTGGCTCTTCTGAGCTTGAATTAGTAAATATTTTTAAATTTTCGAATTCTGTGTAAGTATCCACATGCACATTTTTTGAATTTGGTGTACTAAATGTACAAAACTTTTGTTCGGTGAACCCATAAATTTATAGACGCTGTCGGAAGCTGTCAGTACTCATTTAATGCCAAAATAAAGAATAACTGTTTTCGGTTCATGCGCACGCCCACTTCAATTTATGCGGAATGCTAATTTTGTCAGGACACAGACATCCATTCATCAATAGTGCGTGAATGCACAGAATATTAATCCAAAGATAAACATCCAAAAGAGTTTCCAGCGAACATTGCCAGATTTTCTCGTCCCCGCGAGGTGAACGACCCCCGCAAATTATATATGACGTTGGCGGACAACATTTTTCGTTAGAATTTTCTAGAAGTACTTGAAATCAGGGGTGCGTATTACCATCCACTGGAATCGGATTGCTCTCTAGTTACGGCTTGCTGGTGCTTTGAATTTGAAAATAATACGTTCCCAAGTTGGAGCAAATTCGAAATCTCCAACGAAAACAAAACTCGAGCACCGAATGTCGAACTTCATCTATCCCGTGTTATGGAATATGAATCCATGCCACAAATTCTGCAGTTTGGAGAATTATTATTGTACACTAGAGAAATTACCCGGCTTCGCTCGAAACTACCAATCATGTCAACGAAATGTATTTCATATATTTGAAAAAATCGCTATCCTGTTTTTCTGTCATGACAATGACGGAACAACACTGATTTGTTTTAGTTTTTTCAAACGCATTACGATTTACGATTTTGTTACGATACGATTTTGTACGACTCGTCGTAGCCCAGTCGGTTTAGCGACTGACTGTGGTTTCGGCGGTCCCGGGTTCGATTCCCGG
>JAQGBY010007955.1:0-11182 GCA_034698785.1 Mycogona germanica
GTCATGCCGAGTCTATTGGTCCTATAGCCGAACTTGTAGGACCAATAGAAAGGGCTCAAACCGATAAACGCAGTTACACAAATTATTACTAACACTATTTTACTAATTAACACCACTGATATAGTAATAGAAAAAACAAAACAATATGAAGACACACATGCAGAAGTACTTTGGCAAAGATATTTTATTTTTGATTATGCAAATAAACTAGAATGGAAAACTGACAACTCTTTGGTAAATGCCCCTTAGGCAAAAAAGGAAAACACAAACTCTTTGGTTTAGATTAAAACATTAATTGACACTTTGATTTCGATTATGCAGGCTGGGGGTCAATAATATATAAAAGTGAAATAAAAAATAATAAAAAAAAGGGGACGTGCAACTGGCACATGCACGCTCGGAACGCTGTCGATTCTCCGGAAAACCCAGCGACTGGCGTAGCCCATAAGGTGGATCTCCTTGGAATGGAATCGTCAGAGGAAAAAGTACAACGCAGGCTCTACGACCAGGAGCTAGAGAGGAAAAGTCTACTCCTCGCTGTCAGCTCGATGTCATCAGAAGAGGAAGGGCAAGCCGACTATGTGGACGCCTGGATGGACTCATCGTATGGACATGCACTCTAAATGAAGAACAGTCCACCCAGAGGCTTCGAGCACCAAGGACGGAGTGCTGGTCAGCTATCGGCACAGTATGCCGGTAAGGAGAAACCCGGGCAGAAGAGTACCGGAGCCGTGCCGAAAAAGAAAAGACAGAGACAGTTTTCTGTACAGAACGGCACATCAGCGAAATCATCCGAAAAGACAACTGGAATTCCTCAACCAGAAGTCTTTGGAAAGCCAAGGAAAGGGCTGAATCCTGGAAGACCTAGCAAGCCTCATTCGGGGGAGACTTCTACCAACCCAACACCTGACAAGGTGCTGGTTAAGGAGAAGCCAGGCCGACCTTGCAGAAGCGCCACATTCCGCAAGACCCAAGCAGAACATGATTCGCTAGTCCTGGGCAAGAAGTGAACGAGAAGTGGATTGCAGAGATGCGAGCAACATCTTAAAGTCAAAAGCCTCGCTGGACCATCGGATTGGCAGTCGGGAACATATGGTGGAGGTGTTGAGTCTGAACCGGATGTTCTTGGGGATCATTGCGATGCGACTCCGGCAGAGGACAACCCTGGGCCAAATCAACCAGTATCTTATTCTAATTTAACACCGAATATGGATCATGCTAGTGATGTCTCACACTGTGAGGAACCTGGTGGGCCGGGGACTGAGATTGACTCAGATGTAAAACCACTGACGGATTGAGTGGAAAGTGCATTATTAAATTATTGCATAGCTCTCCACCAGTGGACAGAGCTTTGGCAACGACGTGACCTTATTGATCCCACATCATCAGATATACTGATGCGCATAAGAGCCGGAAGCTCAAGATTTGACATTTGGTAACTTCGGATTTTGTAATTTATGGAACGAAGGAGTGTAAATGTAAAAATCAATAGAGGAATTTAATAATTTATAAAACAATTGGTGTAAATTTAAAATTCAAAATTAAATTAAAAAATTTATAGAACTAAAATGTGTAAATTAAATTTTTTTTTTTTTTAGGGGGGGCAAACCCGGTCACTCTTTTTCCTAATGAGAGAGAGGACACCGACCAACCCCAAGCCTGGACTAATCCAGCGGCTATGTGGGGCTGATCGCCAATTAATCCTCAAAATTTAATCCGAATGAATTTACCCTTTGGATAGCCCCTCATGAATTTTGAAAACTAGCTAAATATTACAAGGTCGGACACACATTTAGAATTTTTTATTAAAAAAACAGTAAAAATATGAAAAAGGACATGGCGAAGCCAAAGACGGTTGATTGTGCGAAGGGCCAATAGAGTTACACAATACGAGAGATGAATACCATATTCACCAATATATATAAGGCGCAGAAACGGCTGAGTAACCTGCTGGAGTTGAAATAAGACTTTGATGAGTTCAAAGAATTGTATATAAATACTGTGCAATCATAGACGATGTAATAAGTTGCGATGTTTCATAAAGCTAAATGGCATAAATTAAGATTAAGAAGCAAGCAAGTCATCCACGGGTGGAGATCGAGTGATGATTCCGATTCGATAATAAATAGCTGTATATGTGGGAATGCAAACACTCTAGGACGACCCGAGAATGTGGGAAAGAGGCCCAGACTAATATCGAGAATCTAGCACCAGACAACCCCCATGGCAGCAGAAAGGCCGGAAGCACCAGGAAAGCCCCCAGAATACAAGGAGATAACCCCGAATGGCATCAAGAGTTGAGGAACGTCCATCGAGGCCCGAAGAGTCACATCTGCGGCCCACCGAACAATACCGATAGAGGATCGCATAACGGATGAAAGAACATTAGTCACAACATACCAGTGCCGGGATTAGCCCATAATATGTGACGTCTGGAGCAGCCCTATCTAATCTTAGTGGGAATAACACCATGAATAGCCTGGTCCACCCAATCGACGAGGTGACCGCAATACACCTCCTCCCAACGTGACCCAGGTCGCCAGAGCGGTCGAGACAACACAAAATTATCACAACCATGCCACGCACGCGCAGTCACCAGCCTCCCACCATCATCCACGTGAATTATACCGGGGCAGATATGCCAGGATAATCCGTCTGGCCGAGAACAACAAGGCCAGCCACGGGGGCACCCAACAGGATACCTCGCTGACGAATCGAACATCATCTCCACCCCTGAAAGATTCCCGCGCATACAGTCAGCCCAAAGGAGCACAAGGCCGGTTGTCTGCTCGGAACTCCGAGCCAATCCCCAGCCAACCCCGACAGCAGGACTGGGCCAAGAACAACACAGGATGAAGGATGACAGTTTTTGCTCCCTGAATGACTCATAGTTCAGTTGAGGCGAACAAGAAGCTCAACTCTGACTTGAGTCTTTTCTTAAAATTCATCAACAAGACATCCCCCATGTGGAACTCAAAGTTATTACAAACGAGTGCACATTGGTGCGTGTGGAGACACCCCGATGAAGTCAGCCGGAAGACCTCCTCCCAGTATCGAGACGGCCTGGCACTGGGCGAAGATGACCGCGGAAAGTATGTCATTGTAGAGGCATGCCTAAAACAGAATACAAGGAGCCGCCGATAGTATATCTTTCGTATGTTGGGTAAGCCCAACTTGTCAAATAGGCGCAGGGACCCTGATAATGATTAAAGTTAAAAGTGTAAAATTTAAAATTATAAACAAATAGTGTAATTTAAATCTTTATAAACGGTATAAATTAAAATTAAATCTTCTCGGGAAGATGTGAGTCTGACCAGAAAGTCAGTTTTCTACTAAGTAAAAGATTGCCGTCTTTTCAGAGAGGGGGGGATGGTATGTAAGATTTAGATTCTCGAATCTATCCTTCCTCTTCCTTCCCCCTCCCGGACCAATGAGAGTGCACCCTGATGATAGCCAATGGGCAGTAGGAGTGGCGCTGGAGGTCAGATACCGAGTCTTGGTCAGCACTTCTCGCCCCAAGCTCGGTGTCACTTCTCTCCGACCAATTGACCATGCTGGTCTCTTCTACCATCACTTTCACCTAGTGAAATTTGCTTTTATTTTGTGAATGAATAAGTCAAATAATGAATAATGACTTAAAATGAATAAGTAATGGACTACAATATATTTGTTATTTGTTGGAAGAAAAACTCAGCAGTAAAATTCTCGTAATTTAGTTATGAGTAAATCTCAAATAAACCGGATGCAAACTCTCTTGCAATTTTGCGATAAATGGTAAAGAACGAATTTTTACCTGCTCAACTTTAATTACATTTTCCACCGTGAAATTGCCTTGGTTGGGCAAAGTATAAGTCGGCAAAACGAACGATCTATGAGATGATTTTCGACAATGAAAATCTCTGTGCATGAGAGGCCAATTAACGAACTTATCTAGAATGAAAAAAATTCACGATTGCAGCGGAATGGTGTCAATTTGTTCTCGTCAATGGTGAGCTGGTTTATGCCTTTGAGGAGAGCCACATTTCGACGAGGAGATCACCATTCCCATCATTACTGCGCGGAGGTTGTTGACCGAAATTCGCGAGTGTGTGCAACGTGAAATTCGGTTTTTTTGTGGATTGCTTCGCCGGAATTCATTACGTCGTATTAGAAATGGATTGAGTCGATTATCGCCACAGGTGGAGAACGTAAGAAGGAGTCGCTCCCCGAACTATTTGAGTATATCTAAAAGAGAGTAATGTGTGACCGAGAGTGTTCTTTTGATGATGCAAAGATTTTATGAGTAAATTTTCGTAATAAGATTTTGGTTTTATAAACTTACCTTTTACATGAATATATTTTAGTGTTGCCTGGATGTTTTTTCTGATTTAAAAAATTGTAGAATCAGGGGTGGATTTATTTCAAATTGAATTTGGAATTAATAAGCCCACATATATCAAGAATAACTTAACATGATTTTGGGTGGTCAGGTCAAGCTACTTGACCTGCCCCCTATTTACACAACAGAGTACAGAGTGCTAACATGAATTGGGGGATGCACCCCTATACACAGGTTAGGTCAGCAAGTCTTGACCTCACTTGACCATTCACAGGGAGGGGAGGGGTCTACATTGGCCAATTAAAGCCTCCCTCAGGTCATGTGACATTTACTAAAGAGAGTGTGTTTGTTTGGGTAATTGTCTCAAGACAGTTCACACAATTTATACACACTTTCCAGACATTTAGACCAACACATTTTAGGATGATCCATTGGACGTCTGCCCCAAACAATCTAACCTTTCTTAAAACATAGGTTACATCTCCCCCACATAGATTTTATTGCTTCTTCAGTTTGTTGACCTCTCAGGGTCAACTCTGAATTTCCTGGAGGGATTTGGCCTCTTTGGAACTTCAGTTTCTCAAAATCCCACAAAAAGAGTCCAAAATTGCACTTGGGAAGTATTGTGGGGAATTACTTGTTACTGGTGGCTTTCTGCTCTTTAAACCAGTCATTCTTGGATTCAGTGATACAAGATCTGGTCCTTTTTGTTTTACATGGGTTTTGTTTTGACTATTTTTCAGAATTGTGTTTTGTTTTTCTATATTTTAACACAAAATTTGACTGCATTACTTACTTGAACAAATTGTGACAAGGTCAAATTTTGACTGGTTTTGACCGCATTACTTATTTTAACAAAGTGTGACAAGGTCAAATTTTTACTGGTTTTGACCTTATTTTGGCAAATTTTTCTGCTATTTTTAGCAGTTTCTGTTGATTTTTTTTTAGTCACATTCTAATTTTTTTATTTATTTTTTATTTTTTTGCAGTGGCTTAAACAATTAAGGGCATTCTGAAAGTTATCCCCTTTTACACATCAGTCAGGCTTTTTAAACCAACTGTTAATTATTCACAAATTTACCTTTTTATAAAAGACTAGTCCTTTTGGATTTGATTTTTAAACAAACTTTTTGTTATTCACAATTTTTACCTGTTTTTATAAACAACCTTTTTTTTTTTTTTTTTTTTTTATCCTTTTGGATTTGATGTTTTTTAGACTTTTAATTAGTCACAATTTTTATCCCCTTTTTAAACAAATTGTTAAGTATTTGGATTTTTACCTTTTCTACTTTTTAAACAAATTTTAGTCTTTAAAACACTGGATTTTGATTTAACATCTTTTGAAATGAGAAAAAATGGAGCACACATTATGTTATTTTGTTTTACAAACATCATTTTTTGGTTTTATCTTTCCTCCGCACTCTCTCCACCTAGGTTGGTTTTTAAAATATGGAATTAAGATCATTTTCGGGTTTCCTTGAATATTTTTACCTTCTGAAATGATCGGACGACCAAAACGTGGTCTTTACTAGTTTTTAAAGCAATATTTTGATTTCCTTTTGACAAAAATATAGAGCAGATCTGCCATTTTAACAACGTTAGGCCAGATTTCCAGCCACTTTTGATTTGTATTGCCAATTAAAACAGTTAGTAACATTACAGGGAGTGCATTTAGGTCTTTCAAAGTTGATCCTCAACATCAAATTACGTTTTCTGCGCATGAGCACAAGCAACACTTTTCGCTCAATCGATGGTTTTGAGTAAAAAGGGCATTTTCGTCATGAAATTGACCGCTCAAACAAGTTGAGAAGTTGAGAGAGTTGGCCAGTCAATGACATTTTTAGACCCCATTAAAAAAAAGAGTCCAATTGCATTTCCCTCCACAAGATGACCGCGCCCATCATAGTTCTAGCCTTTATGACATCATTGTTACGCGGGCGCTTCTACAAAGGGTCTCACTAAACCTCGAAATCACTGAAAATCGCCGAATCGATCATAAATTTGACATATTCGAGTGGTTTGATATTAATGATGCAGACAATAATCAATTTGAGAATTTACGGTCAAATTCAGCTTTTGATCATCAACTTGGTGATGACGAAACTAAGGTTTTCAGAAATCCTCAGTTGGGTAGTTGATTTTCTCAGGAATTCTCTTAAAGTTGATTTTGCTTCTGAGAAAGACCAAAATGCGCACCCAGGTCAGAAGAAATTTGATGACCATTTGAAATGACAAGCTCTGGGTCAGTGTTGATACAAGCTTATTTTATAAACTAACCTCGAATGACACCTTTTAACTATTTTTAACTTTTTTTTCTTAAAAAGTTACCCGCTCCTGATCATGAATTTAAATATTTTCGGGTTTTTTAAACAAATGAAATGGCTAGATTAGGTGTGCTTGTTCCTTTTTTGTAAATGAGCACATGATTTTATCATTTAAAAAAAATTATACCTTGATACTAGAGGTTTACTTGGAAAAAATTACTAGAAAACACATTATGGAGCACTTTGATAGGAGAATATGGTAGGTGAGGCAGTTTTATATAAAATTCCGAAACGAGAAGTATAAATGACAAGCCATAGAGCAAGGATTCCGGAACCGAGCAAAGAGATAAAGCTAGGTGGAGGTTGGGTAACTCGCCACTCGCAGTTACTATTAAATAATTTTATACTTACAAATGACTACCATATTGAAATGAAAATAAATGTGATTGTCTAAAATTACAAGAGGGAACAATAAAGCACGAGAAAGCTAGGTTGTGAGTGTGAGTTCGCCACTCACAGTGTTAGTTTTACACATTTAATTTTTAAAGGGGAAGGTGAGTTTTATATGAAAAGAAGACTAACAGTCCAATGTCAAAAAAGGAAAACTAGGTGGGGAGCATAAGCTTGCCACTCGCTATCTTAATTTAAAATTAATTTTAGATGAAAGACATGCAATACTGGAACCCAAAAAATGATTTTTTTCAAAAGAACAACATGAATTGCTGTATCCATCGATTTTATCTATTTCATTGGTTGCTCACCACTATACTGGCAACTATTTTAGAGACATCTGTGCATCTTAAATTACTTATGCTAATACCACAGATTGACATGAATTGCTCCTCTATACTAAACACCGATTGAGTGAAAAAAAGAAAACTTTTACAAAAAGAAGGCCTACCGTAACACACTGTAGAGTACATTGCCGTTACAAGGTTGATTATTCTCGTCGTTTCCAAACACGGGCAGCAGATGGTTTATTTATTCGGAAGAAGATCTCTGTTAGGCTTGCCAAATTAACTATCGAGATGATCGTTTATACTCCCGGTTGGTAAAGACGGCACCTAGCACAAAAACTACTACGATGGCACGCTGGGCTCTCGACACATCCATTCGTCACAATCATTTTGGTTTTATGGAGGACAGGGGTCGACCGATTTACTCGCACAGGGTGTCGATAAAAAAAAATCCCTCCACTTGTCACGAGACTGGGGAGAACGTGGCAAGGTGACTGAAAAATGTGTCTTCATACGCAGTACCGGTAATCTTGATGAGGGGACAGTAATCCGGTCAATTATTGTCTAAAAAAAAAGATCGGGTCATCCGTCCAAACTAGTTATTACACAGAAGAGGGGCCTGTGGGGTGGCAGGGTTGTGAGCTTGTCACGTGTCAGCGGACGCATTGCTTGATTAATAAAATATGCGCCCCCTCTATAAAAGAATACATATAAAAAAAACTTCTACATGAAGTGGTTTCGAAATCAGTTATCGCTGATGGCTGTGCCGAGCTCTATCAACTGAGCCAACCTTCGTTTAGAGTTCCAGGTAGTTTTTTTTTAAAGTGAAATGAACACGAATTTACATAACTGGAATAATTAAAAAGAAAAACAAAGTAGACTCCGGGGTAGGAGATTCCCCTTCCCATTGTGTCATCTGGTCATTGGGTCATCAGTGTCATTGGTTTTGGCGGTATTATGAGTTTATTCAAAAACATAATGTAAAGCTTAAGCAAGAAATTAAAATTGCCAACCTTGGATTCGAACTTGAGGTTACCCCATCTATCGTCTGTGGTCTATACCACTGTGCTAAGTGGCCCACCATGGAAACTCAGTCCTTGTCATCGAGTCTATTTTGCCAAAAACCAGGATTCTCTGATAAAAAACTCTCTACTGGAAACAGTATAAAAACCCGGGTAAGGGCGTTGTCAGGGACTGCTGGCTCCAAAAGATTTTGCCTGCTGGGTCCCACTCTGTTCATAGTAAGAGTTTTTGTAATCGAGATTTGACATGAAGTTTTTTTTTTTTTTTTAAAAAAAGAGGAAAAAGAATAGGCTCCTGGATCGAGGATTCTCGTTCCTGTATTTGCAATTACCTGTGTCATTCTTGCTGCTGATTCGAGTGTGATAAAAACTGGGCTACCTGATTCGAGCAATAGCTAATAAAGTCCAGTGTGCTCGGATGTTTACTATTGTTCCCATCTTGAGGCCTTAATTCATCTTAGCCAAAAAAGGATGGAGACTAGATGGTGGTTGGGCCACTCATTGTTAGTACCCCACTATAGTGCCATTTTAGGAGCACACAACTACTTCCATTGAATGTCTTCGGACAACTTACCTTCCCAACAGAAAGCCCTCACCTCTGCTAAACCAAAAAAAGGAGAAGAAATCAAAAAAGAACGTGACTGACGCATGGTCTCCAAGGTCAATGCTCAAGACAATTACGAGATTTGGCCTCCTCTTGCTTCTCCTCTCTTCTGTCACTCGCCAGATTGCAGTGAGTGATAGCTCAGATATCTTCAGCTGCTCCTCATAACTCAAAGAAAATGTTTTGCCAGGTTCAGAATATATTTTTGACTACAGTTTTAATGGTTTGTCATGGCAGATAACTGCTTCTGACCCTCACCCTTGGAGCCGACATTAATGTCATGGACAACTATTTGTGCCATCCGCTCACCTCTTGTGAGAGCCAAAACTGGTGCCGTCGACAACTATTTGTGTTGTTCTCTCCCTGTTCTCTGGGACCAACATTAACGCTATGGTTGCCTATTTGTGCCATCCACTCACCTCTTGTGAGAGCCAAAAACTGGTGCCGTCGATGACTATTTGTGCTGTCCTCTCAAGCTTTTGATAGCCAACATTAATGCCATGGATAAGTACCTGGGTTACCCCTTCTTAAGTTCCACTGAGAGCCAATGTTAATGCCAAAGACAACTTATCTTACCTTATCATCCTCCACTGAGAACAGTCATTCATGTCACCTACAACTATTGTGTGTTGCTCTTTCATGCTCCACTGAGCGCCAACATTAATGTCATGGACGACTATTGGGGTTGCTCTCTCCATCTGTTGATTGCTAACATTAATGTCATGGATAACTACCTGGGTTACCCTCTCTCAAAACTCCACTGAGAGCCAACATTAACGCCAAAGATAACTATGGTCGCATTCCCTTGCTACTTGGGTTGCCCCCTCAATGTGGATGATGTCAGGGCCTCTTCTTGTCCCATGATTTGCTTCATCATGTGCGACTTCACTGTCCCCCCTTAAACAATTGAGAAACTTGGATAGAAGACTGCTGTCCTGGGAAATGTCAACACTAATGTCATGGACAACTACTGGGGTGGTCCCCCTCCTACCCACTGGTTTTAAACAACTAAGGTCACAAGCCCTTGCTATTTTGGAAGCAACCTCAACATAGGTGGCTGGATCAGGCCTCTTGGCCACAGGATTTGCTTCATCATGTGTGACTTCACTGCCCTCCCTTAATCAATTGAGAAATTTAAATTAAACACTTCCTTCTCACCGCATCTGTGCTACCTTATAGGGGGTGCCATGTTTTATGAGATCATCTGGCCCAAGAACCAGCATTGTTATAAATGACAATAAACAAGAATAAAAAAAATGGGATAACCATATAGGGTTCCACACATACATCAGTACAAAAAGGATTCTCTATTTTAATCTGGGTGTCACAGATTAAGTGTCACCCTGCTGAATTTAGACAACTAAGGTTGCAATCCATTGCTATGTTGGCTGCAATCTCTACAACAAGAAGGCTGGCTCACACCCTTTGATCCCAGGAGTTAGTCTATCCTGAGAGACTTACCTGTATCACTTCAGAAAATGCAAAATGGTAATTTAAAAAAAAATATGGGTCTACTTTCCTTTGACCCTTGCGCTACCCCCAGAGGTTCTAGGTTCCCAGTAGGAGAGAGGACCAGAAGACTGGCCTCGAAGGTTGCATAAAAAGACAATAAATTAAAAAAAAACTTGTTTTGTTCCACATATACATCAGTACAAAAAGAACCTTTGAATTTGGACATAAAGGACATAGAAGGTATCAGAGGGTGCCTTATCCTCCTTCTACTTGCGACCACTCATAAAAATACCCCTCATGAATTTTCGGATATCTCTGAGGCTCTGCTGGTGGAGTAAGTTAATATTCCCACTCTTTTTTGACTTCAGAGGTAATTCCTTATTTACCTCAGCCTTGTCCTTTGAGGGATCAAGGAGGGACTGCCGGAAGAATTGCAAGATGATGGAGGTGAGAAGGACACTGCAAGAGGTATTGATTGTAAGTTTGGAGGTTTGGGCTTGGTGTTCTCTAACTCCTGTCCACCTTCCCCTTCAAGAGAAAAAACTGAGCTACTGTATTTCTCACCAGGAGGCCCCTGTTTCTTATTTTGTCAAGGTAAGCCTCAACCACTCTTTGGCCATTTTTAATCCTGGCCTAAGGTTTTACCGGACTTCTACCAAGCTTGATAGCTTCAGATTGATAAAAAAGGATAAGATGCAAAGTCGTACAATGAAATATAATAAAATGAAATATTCATAATAAATTCTTAACGAATTCATAATGAGCTAGTCTCCGGGACAGCACCG
>JAQGBY010007956.1:0-11182 GCA_034698785.1 Mycogona germanica
CCCTGAGTTCGCGTCCAGCGAGTCATTCAATTCTAAATATTATATCCACGCGGCTTCAAAAATTAGGCTTTATATAAATTAAATAGTTAAACTAATCCCACAGTTTACATATATCATCCAGACGTCCTAACTAAAACCCCTCATGAATCCAGATATTGTCTGGCAGTTCCTATTTGAAATTTTCACCAAGCTGATTTAACACCGATCTATGTGTATTTTCAAAGCCACAGGTGGCCAGACTTAGCCTCGTTTTCGATTACGCCTACTCAAAGTAAACCAAAAAATTGCTGGGCGGCAATTGCACGTCCTATAAGAGGTAGTTGCTTCTAACCTGTTCTATTCGTTGCCATGGAACCGAATTGTTTTGTCCAAAAATGAATGAGTTTCTGATGGGCTCACTGTCGAGATATTTGATTCGCCCTAGTGGTCTGTGACGGGCAGTTCAATTCCGTCGATCGATTGCTAAGGAAAAGACAATAAAGGTATACTGGCTCGCGCGTCATTGGATAATTTTTATTTGCCGTCGGGGGGTACATGATTTATAGGAAGAAATACAATTGCAGCGCCGCTGTATCGATCTCTCCCCCATAGGCTTCATGCGCGTATCGATATTTTTATATTTAAAAAAAATTATTTGTCCCATTTATAACGAATATTTTTTATTGTTATTTTTTCTGTTGAGCTGAAGGTGGCATGGGTTGAAAACCAATCTATATCAAGATGAAGTCTGTCTCATTTCCGCCCAATTTTGTCATGAAAGAGCTCTTTCAATAATGAACAAAATTAATTTAAGCAAAAAGGTATGTTGACACACCGCCATTTTTTTTATGTCAGGACACAATATTGAAGATATATTTGTTTTTTCCGTCCCCATCATTAGTCCTTGTCTAAGATCAAATTTGTCGGAACTTTCCGATCGGATGCGTTCGCACTATCTGGTCAAACCCTCGATTGCTGGTAGAGTTTTCTACGAATCTGCGTGGTCAACACGAAAATTAAACTTTTAGAAGCCTACACATCAGGCCTCCGCATCTATCATACGTAAACGACAGGGAACGAAGAATTAGACTTGACGAAAAGTGCTTACGTCAACGCTCTCTGGTTTTCCTTCCGCCATTTCTGACCCCCCAACCAACCCCTTAAATGGTTTCTCTCTCGCACACGCACACATACATTCTGACGTCACACGATAGAGAACCCATTTCCATATGATGCCTTCGTGCGATTATTACTGCTCGCACATCTCTTTTTTGTGGGTGTGGGTGCAATCGTTTTCCAATCTCGATGCGATAGTTAACGGATTTTCCACCGTTATTATCAAGCGTTCCAAAAAATTTGCTCCGTCGTCGACAAATAGAAATGATGACGGCAGTGCATTGTCCTGTCGATTGAGATGAATTGTTTGTTTTTTATGTCTACGCGGGATTCCATCAAACCTCATCCAGTGAACTGATTTTTTCTTTCTTGATGGAAGGATGGCGAGCGGTTTGTTTTCGTGGTCATATTTGATTCGAAGCGGCCGTCAACCTCGTTTATAATTCAGCTGCAGCGTTTCAGAAAATCCATCAAGACAGAAATTTAGCTTTAATGGAAGGAAGGCATTTACTTTAAACAAGAATTGAAGGTTGCTTTGAGAATGATTCGTATCCTATTATACCCTCATTCCCCTGCAGTCATTTGTGTATAATGAAAATCAGGGTTACCCATTTAAGAAAAAATGAAATAGTAGGCAAGTTTAGAGTCTAGAAAAACATCGTCTCTCAGGAAAGTTATTCTTAGTTTATTTCTGATAAAATACGTGTATTTACTCAATTTGTCTGCAGTTTCTACCATTTGAGTTGGCTTTGAGATGACGTGAGAGTTGTCATCATTTAAGAAGGTACGAAGCATGCTGAAACAGATGAAAACATGAAAACAGCTATAGATTAAAACATATTTCTTGCTAGTTCCAGACTCAAAAACCGCCTCAAAAACCCGTGATCGCGGTTTCGATTCCGGTCGACACCTTCGGAATTTTTCGGGCGAGAGAGATTCCTTAACGCGCCTTCCTTCGGAATGAAAGTAAAGCCGTGGGACCCGTGCTTGTACGATGTCAGGTACACGTTAAAAAATCCCTACCTAGGTAGCTTATACTAAGCCTGGGCTAGGCAAAATTACCAGGTCGCCTCCTGGGGGGTTCTAGTTCTAGTTCTGGACCTCCTTAACAAATATCTTAGAGACCCCCGCCATAGGCCCCATCCGGGGCTGCTTGTGGGTACATATTGTAATGTTATTGCATAGTAGAACTATGTCCGATAGACAAAGACACTTTAGTTTATGTACTCTGTAACTGACGGATTAAAAGTGTCTTACTATCGGACATCAGTCTACTATATTCCGATTTTATTGGAATTTAGTTCATTTTTCTTCTTAAAAAGACAAAAGGTTTCAATCGCATGTTTCCATTATGCCGAAGCTGTTTTGCTTTCCTGTAGGCTGTGATTGCCAAAACCAGGGGCAGCATAAAACGAAATCCTCGTACATCACTGTACAGTATACAGCAGTCGTTTCGGTAATCGGTTTTCGTCTCCGGGATTTAATAAAGTCAAGTGTAGGAGGGGGACTGGCTTTGTACAGGTTGGTCCTAGCCAGAATTATTTGTCTTCGATCAACTGAGAATTTCGAGCGGCTTTCACTAAACTATTCGAGAGCAAAAGGTGACGATTTTTTTAATATATATATATATATATATGACCGCCTTGGCTCCCTTCTTTCGTCGACAAAGAAGGGAAATATGTCCCAAGATTCGTCGCGCCTCGATGTTGGGTATGAAAAAACGCTGGCATTGTAGACTCGGTGCGTCGAAATTCCTCCAGACAAATTTCGATTCCTAAAATGAATAACGCATGACGTTGGTTCTCCGCCGAACGATTTTAGTCAACGCTCACACTCCCTAGAATCATGATTTCCTTAGTCCCATCACACCAGGGTGTAATTCTGTAGGGCTGCGTTAAAAAAATATTTCTTCGAGTGCACAAAGTATTTCTAATATTTGAGCAAATAAAACTCGTCTCTTGAAAGCTACCCACTTTGTCCACGAACGACATAGTCATTTTTTTACATTCCCTAAGTTCGTATTTTGAAATGAAATCTACCGACAAAGCGCAATTCAAAACGCCCGAGTTTATTTCTCCAGTTAGACTGTCTTGGTTGAACCAACCGAGCACAAACAACATGTTTATGATACTCGTGTACAATTTTATTGATTGATGCCTGCCCCCAGTGGTTATATATCCGCGTGACGTCATTCCACTGAGGTGACGTGTGTAGGTTGGTCGCTCACCTATGCCCCGCTTGACGACCGTCCTCCACGAAGTCGCGTTACCGTCTATTCCGACGTATTATCCGCGAACGACAGGCGAAAAGATGACGTCCTGCGGGTGTTACACTGTGCGGATCATTAACGAGCCTTCGTAGTTACAATTGAAGACGTTGGGCGAGAGGTTAAAATCGGCGTTCGTAAAACGTCAACTGGGTCAAAGACGAGGATTCTGGGTTCGAACTTCCGTCAGTGTGAAATTTTAATTTAT
This sequence comes from Mycogona germanica, assembly GCA_034698785.1. Lineage (NCBI taxonomy): Eukaryota > Metazoa > Arthropoda > Diplopoda > Chordeumatida > Chordeumatidae > Mycogona > Mycogona germanica. The sequence goes on from JAQGBY010007956.1 coordinate 3,570, forward strand.
TTGACTAGAAATATATCAAGGCTGTCAAATGAAGTTAGATTGAGTCCTGGGGATAAAGTTGGTTAGGGTTGTGTGGTATATGTCGAAAAAAACGGTAGACGTTGTTTGTCGCCTCGGACATATTGCGTCGCCCCTAGTCCAATTTCACCCCTGTCCATTTCCCCACTCGCCCGTCTTTTCATCATAACCCCCCCCCCCATCCTCCTCCGCACATGATATTAAACGCGTTTTATTGCGGACAGTTATTTGATGGACAGGTTAGGGCCAGCTCGGTCACAATTGGGGCTTAATCAGATCAGACCATTTCTATGACATTTCTGCCGCTTTGCAATTATGCGCAGACTGCTCCTTCCTGGTGGCCACCTTGCAATGTCTCTAAACCAGTTTAATATAAATATTTTTGTTTTCAGATTAACCGTTTTATAGGATTTGAATAACTATAACTATTTTTTGCGGTGTGATCATAGATTTAGCAATTGCAAAAGTACGACTCGTCGTAGCCCAGTTGGTTTAGCGACTGACTGTGACTCGGCAGTCCCGGGTTCGATTCCCGGCGCGGGCTCTCGACAATTTCAATCCCGGGGTACTGGTCGTTCCCCTCGCATAATACCTAAGCACTATGAGGGGACGTAATGCTTGTGGTGCGGTTGACTACAGTTGATATAAAAAATAATAATAAAAATTACAGGCGCGGGAGAGCCGTCAAAGAAACTCTGACTTCATCAGACCTTGATTCAACCTCTATCACTAACGATTTTGCTTTGAAACTTTGAACCCCTTTAAAATTATCTGAGCAATTCATGGATTCAAACAGATTCAAATTTTTTTTTTGTCATTTGTGATTAAATTTTTCTATTTCTAGTCAAATCAAAACAAGCAGTCTTCCATCGTCGACATCAGCAGATGCTCAGAACCCACAATCGTGATGGTGGGGGCGTTGGGGGTTGCTATATTCGTTCTCGTGTCATAACTTTTGCGCCCGACGAAAGAAAATTGGTTCTCTAAAAGCAGTCAGGATTTTATGTGATTCTTCTGTGGTGCGTTGGAAGGGGTGCGGGGTTATATGGAGGAAGGTTAAAGTTGCGTAATACGTTTGTTGTTCTACTTTTAGTTTCCCCCAGGACGTCGAGAATGGAGCGTTGCTAGGGGGACGATGCCTGTAGTGCATGGAGAAATAATAAACTAGCGTTGAATGTTGTGTTCGGCGGGGGGCTGAAAAAGTTGATGCGTATGAGACTGTCTTCAACAAAGGCCCGCTCAGATCGATAAATTACTTGACAAAATACTTAGAGCATCATTCATTTTTTTAAAATTCTTAATACGAAGAAATAATCTTCATCATTGATTTAATAATTAAAACATTCAGCAAACATGGCCTACCACCTTCTCAGGAATTCAGTGGATCATATCCACTTGTTTATGAGTCGTATTTTAAATAATTTAGGGAGGAATGTGATCAGTTCGTTGCTCTGATTGTCTTTTAGCCCACGTATTTGTGTATATTTAAATCTGAATATATAATTGCGGCGACGGATTTCAGTAAATTCTCAATGGACAATGCGCTTTTCGTTGAATTTCATTTTCGTGTGGTTTCACAGGGGATTTGGCGCGCCATCACTGGTCGGTCATCACCCCCTGGTGCGGTTGTTCCTTACCAAATCTTTCCGCTTTTTTTCCTATTCTCCTTCCTTATCGTTTTGTCCTTTTCGCCGCCCTTTTCCTTTTCCTTTTCCTCCTCCTCCTCCTCCTCGGCACGTCATAAAAATTGCTCTCTTCTATAGTCACATAAAATGGCGTTTCCAGTGAGCAAGGAAGCGGTGCTGGTGCCAACAGCTGAGCAGGTGCTATGAACCGACTTGCCACGATTGCCTGCCAAGAAACAATTTGTTTTGCACATTGCACTACAAAAGGGATTGGCCACACTGTGTCTGCGTAGACGAGCACACGTAGCGCGTCATTGACTCGTAAACGTCAAGCTGGAAACACGTAACGGTCGAGACACACAAATGATCCAGGTGGAAAATAATAGGAGTGTGGGTGTACTCGTGGTCCGATAGTCATGGAACTATCGAATATTTTTAATTGCCCTGGGATCCCCTCCGCGTCATCTCTGACCCATCCGTAATCAGCATGCATCGGTGCTACAATCGATAATTGAGGCTCCACCAAACAATACCAAATGGCCTAATATTTCGTGTTAGACTAAAAAGTGATCAGAGCTCTGGCTTCCCCTTTACTCAATTACACGTAGGCGTGTGACTAAAGTGACGTGGAGACCGTTTTTGCAGGAATAGTTCAGGATTATTGGATGAACAAAAAATAATAAAAAATTTCAGATGTTGTTTTGTTTTGTATGACCATAGCTCATGGCCTCATAGCTGATGCTGAAAGCGAATTTTTTGTACCTGATGAACAATAAAAATGGTATCACTTGGCCTAGTCACGTGACATGTCTCCATTCAGCTCGATCACCTTCATCTGAGGTCGCTACCTTCGACTGGCAGTTTCGGGTATTATCACGTCTTGAGGCAGCAGCTGACTGAAGCGTCAACTGATGAAATATCAAGAAATGCGCAAAACCTATATCTGAAATACGCACGCAACTACAAATTATCAAATATTTTTTTAAATTGATGATGATGATGAAAACTGAAGTGACGGATCACAACAGGAAGATTCTGTACCCCTCTCAGTGCTTAGGCACTTTGTAAGAGGCACATTTTCACCAGTACCCCGGCCAGAGCCGCGCCGGGAATCGAACCCGGGACCGCCGAACCACAGTCAGTCGCTTAACCAACTGCGCCACGTCGATCGCCAATTCACTGAATTGAACAACAAGAAGATTATGTACCCCTCTCAGTGCTTAGGCACTAAGTGAGAGGCACATACATTTTTACCAGTACCCCGGGATCGAATAATGGAGAGCCCACGCCGGGAATCGATCCCGGGACCGCCGAACCACAGTCCGTCGCTTAACCAACTACGCCACAACGAGTCGTACCAAATTTGCATGTAGTAATATATTTTGTATTCATTCAAATGATCTTCAATGATCCTTTCTCCCATGCAATATTTGCATCCGATCGCCAAGAGTTGCCGGTATTGGCGCTGGCATTCAATTCCCTTTCCCATGGCGGAACGGATCCATTTTAGTGTCGTCACGTAAAATTATCGCGCATCAATTTTGGCGTGTAGTTGGCAGTCGGGTTTTGTGAGGCCCTGGAGAAAACGTCTTCATAGAGTTACACGATTGTCGATAAGGTGAAGATTGGAAGCCTAAAACCGAAGCGTGAAAAGAAAGGGGTTTTGTGTTAGTGTGGACCTGCGCCTGGAGAATCCAAAGTAGGTCAAAGAACCCCGCCTGATCAAGTGGTATAATGGTGGGCGGGGATCTTATAAGGGGGACAGAATCTCTTTCACATTTACAGATATTTTTCGAGGCTGTCGGAGTGCTAGTACTTTTTAATGGCTGCCAATTTACGACTCGGTTGGATCATTTCCGGTTCCGACTTCCGGTCAGTCGACCTGACTCGATGGTAGGCTGAAACGCGTTCATGTAGGTCAGGAATTTTTCAAAACAGAATGACCATTTTGGGCCATTTAGTGTTTTGTCTCAAATTCACGGAATATAAAAACTAACACTACTGCCTCATCGACATCGATTGAATTTAACACGAAAACGTACTGCAAATCTGAAGAATTGCAGACATTCTGATGTGCAATCACAATTTAGGACACATTACTAATAAAGTGATAACCGACTGCGCCGAAAAAGGTGATTGATTTCTTTTTCGGCCACCAGGGGCGTTGTAAATCTTATAGTTGCACTATCAGCGGAACTAGTGGACACTCGAGTTGGCTGGTGATTCTCCGAATATTTTAATCAAAAGAGCTTCGGGCTCTTTTTATGATCGTCTTCCGGCGATGGCAGCGACACACCGTGGCCATTACCGATCCAAATTTTTTGGAAAAGTGCCCTCACCGTCGACGGTAAATGACGTTAGTGCTGGTTCAATTTTCTTTTTTCTTTTTGTCTTGGCTCTACTTGCTTTCGACTTAGTCACAGTCTGGAGCAGATTTTTTTTGGCAAGCACTTAGGTCGGTATTCGTCCGAGGTCTTTTACCTTTTAGCCAGGGGCCACTAACCGGATCTGTCATTTTATACCCTTCCTCCCCCCTCCCCCACCCCAGTCTAACCCTCTCGCCCCTCTTCGAATTTCGCAATCTCCAGCCAACTTTGGCATAAGCCATGTCTTCCCTAATTGCGTTTTGCCTTTACACAGACACAAACGTTGATGCACAAAGCGTTTCCGTAATCCTCCTCGACTTTTGTATAGTAGCGTCCAAACTGTATAAATGCATGCACTTTAACTGTCTCCTTTTTTTAACACTTCGTTTTCCATAGGGGGGAGTTGGTATTGGTCATTCAGCAACACTGACCCCACCTGGCGTTGATATTTGCACAAGTAGAGTTAATGCAGCACAGAAGTTGATGACTAGTCCAGGCATGAACTGCTAATAATTTATTTAGATTATTATTTATAGTAAAGTCATATACTTTTAAGGTAACTTTGCAGCACAGAAGTTGATGACTAGTCCAGGCATGAACTGCTAATAATTTATTTAGATTATTATTTATAGTTAAGTCATATACTTTTAAGGTAACTTTGCAGCACAGAAGTTGATGACTAGTCCAGGCATGAACTGCTAATAATTAATTTACTTTTAAGGTATCTTCCTTGGAATAAATATCAATATTTAAAAATCTTTCAAGAGAGGAGCATTAAGTTTGAGGTGCCTTCCGTTGATTACACAATTAAATATCACGGTACCCTTCAAATCAAGATCTCTGCAGGAGTCTCAAAATTAAAAATCTTAGAATGGATGGTATTGCTTCAATGGAAGAGACATCTTAAAGCCGGGCCATTTGGACGAGGAACAAATAAAAATATATTATTTCTCGGAAGATTTTTCGTATGCTTTCGTAGTGGCGTGGCCAACAGTGCGCATGATTGGCCAGTTTCTCCAGGGTCCCCAAGACCATTGTCTCCCGTCGCCATTTTGATGGTTATGCCAGATGATTACGAGTCGATTTGTGACGACAATCACGTCATCTGTACGTGGTGGCCGCCCACGGAGACCCAGCAGCCCTTCCGGCGAGAATGGCGAAAGAGTCGGACCGAGAGAACACTCTTGACAGAGTATTTGCGACGACAGCTAATGTCATAACCTTTCATCGCAAATCGCATTTGCCCTCCCTCACCCCTCTCCCCAATGTGACAGCTCCGATTATAAATATATGGCGAAGATCAATTTTTATGGTTTCGCTTCCAAAAGCCGCAGCAGCCGCTAAAACTGGATTTGTCAGTCGGTGCCGTTGGGTCGACTACGGAACTGCGATAGAACGGAAATGGACAGATTGAGAGAGAGCTAAAGGTCAAGGGCAGGAGCTAGGTTATTATTGGTGTGCGCGCACGTGAGACTTGAAGCCAAACCGATCACTTTTCCCCAACAAATAATCTCTAGTTCCATACTGTAGTTGCAAGGATTCGAACACCAGAACTTTCGCCTATCAGGTCAACGCTCATTCAGTGCTGAACCGAACACAACTCAAGACCGAATATTTTAAAAAATTGCATTCCAACTGATTCGGATACATTTTCCAACATGAAAAGCGTATTTCCGCTGATGCAGGCATGTTGCGATAGACATTTTGAAGAATAAACCCGACTTAACTCAGTTAGATAAACACTGACTTAAGATAAAACTATCCCACAATCGATCCCCGACGTAGGTCATTATGTATTGAAATTCTATTCTGGGATATTTAACGACAATATTGGCCCCAATCGCTATACCTGTTTATCAAAATCAAAATCAGATAAGATCCCCCAAAAATGATGAATGGTTTCAAGTGGAAGAGTCCGATGAGGACTTCCGATTCTTGTTTGTTGGGGCATCATAAATTGTCCAACGATAATTAAAAATTGGATTTTTCGTTGTGAAATAAATTTTTATGATTGCCCCTGTATTGGTCTGCTATGGATCGAATCCTTAAGTCGAGTCGAGTCGAGCTTTTACATACTCTGCACCTGTTCTCGTATTTCAATTTACCTGTAGCGAAGCCTGCACTAGAAAATTGTTTAAGGTTTCACAGACGGCAACAGACGCCGCCAAGTTTATTTAATTAGCTCGCGTCTAAAACTCCTGCTAGTCAATGAGGTCTTTAACATGGCGTAGGCAGGAGTAGACGTCTGCACGTAGGCGAGATTGCTTCGATAGCAATTTCAACCTTTACAGATTCTAATCATTTTAAGTACGATGGCAGAAGGGGTGAAGGTACACCGATTGTACAAACACAAATGATCGAAATTGTTGTGTCTAGACGCAGCAGATTCGACATCCCGCGACTTTCTTTTTTCAATTCACTGAAGTATAGATCAAACAGGAGTTTCTGTACCCTTCTTGGTGCTCAGGCACTATGTGAGGGGCACATTGTCACCAGTACCCTGGGATAGACTAACCGAGAGCCCACGCCTTGAATCGAACCCGGGTTCATGTTTAATTCTTGAATAGTAAATATTTGTTCTGCCATAGGTGTTCGTTTTTAGGGTTGATCATATCATGTCGTACCATATTATTAGGGGGCCTATGGCGAGGGTCGAGAGACTAGTTAGGAGCAAAGATGGAATGTCCTATTTTAACAGGCTCTGGATTTGAGACTCCATCAGGCCATTCAACTGTCTGTACACACTCTAGGGAAGTAGGAGTTAAAATATGACGCAGATGTACATTGAAGCTCGTTGATAATTCTAGTGTGGCCCATTCTTCTACTTCTGTTAGGATCTGGGCACATAATTTCTCCAATATCAACATTACAATCTCCCTTCAGAATTCTGACCAGCAACCTTAAACTGATCTCCCTCCTACGGCCTTCTAACGTTTCCTACCCTAATATTGACAATTATGTCTGTGACATTGTCTGCTCTTCCAAATCTACAGCTAACAAATATCGCAGCTCTTCGTTGAACTATTTAAATTTCCCCTGCAAGCTCCACATGATGAGGATCCCATGTGGCGATTATAGGGGAATTAAAGTTGTGGGAATTTTATTTATTGGTGGTCCGTTATTCAAATTCGTGTCAGTTTTGTCAGATTTAGGATCTAAAGGACTATTTTTATTGTTATTAATTTATATTTTAAATTCGACTTCCCGTTTGTCGAGACGATTTTCGTTAACTCTCACTCTGTCGTCGCGTACTTGGAGGGGTAGAATGGTTTTCAATTACTATTTTCAACCCTGGTTTTGATGCATAGTCGATGAAACGCACTCCCAGTATCGTAGAGGCACTTAGTCAAAAATAGTTCGACCCCATTAGCGAGGACAGCCGATACAATGGAATGATTAAATTCGTTGCCTGAAGTTGCTGCCTTTGATATTCGGTTAAAGTATAAAGTAGACATAACGGGGATCTGCTGCATTTGACAACATTTTGAACACATTCATTAACAATTTTGTTTATTTTTCGCTGTAACTTTTTTTTTTTTTTTTCACTGAAGTGACGGGTCACAACAGGAAGATTCTGTACCCCTCTCAGAGCTTAGGCCCTATG
>JAQGBY010007957.1:0-11180 GCA_034698785.1 Mycogona germanica
TCTTTCAGTTTCCCCAGGAAATCATCTTTCTGTTTCCCCAGAAAATGATCTTTCAGTTTCCCTAGAAAATCATCTTTCAGTTTTCCAAGAAAAGTATCTTTCAGTTTCCCCAGAAAATCCTCTTTCAGTGTCGCAAGAAAATCATCTCTCAGTTTCCCGAGAAAAGCATCTTTTAGTTTCCCCAAAAACTCCTCTTTCAGTTTCCCCAGGAAATCATCTTTCTGTTTCCCCAGAAAATGATCTTTCAGTTTCCCTAGAAAATCATCTTTTTGTGTCCCCAGAAAATCCTCTTTCAGTTTCCCGAGAAAAGCATCTTTCAGTTTCCCATAAAAACATCTTCCACAGGAAATTCCAGTGGCACGTTTAAAAATTCAGTTTTAGTGTTTGTGTGTGTTCGTGCAGCAGCGGCATAAATGTACGCGTGCGACCGACGCCGTTGTCCCAAGCGTGCACTGGTCCTCCGCTCCGGCAAAGTCCATTGTTATGGATGCGGAGTATTTTTCAAGTGCGTCGTTCTGGTCCGATGGATCCCAGGAGGGGTTTGGACCGAGCTATCTTTTACTTCAATCACGCTAAAGCGCAAATTTCTTTTGGTTTTTTTTAGTTTGATGAAAGGCTGTAGTAACGTTGATGAACTCACAACGGCGTGACGATTCGCTCCAGAGTTAACGAACTCAATCGCACGTCGTCACATATCCCGAGCTCGTCTCGTCTTAAGGCGCGCCCACAAGACGACAGTTCTCTTTGAAGAGAAATCCGATGACGAAATACGTCGCTCAGCAACAATCCTAGCGGAAATCACCAGAAAACGAGTCGTCAAGTTTCTTTATCAATTTCCAATTTAAATCTTATTTTATTGAAGATTCCTTCTACAGCAAATCAATTATTCCTTATACGATGTCGTCGATCATATTGAGCCTGACACATTTGTCTTCCCAAATATTCCCTCAATTTTTCGCTGGGGTTGTTTTGTGCGTCGTATCTATCAATTCAGAGATGTGTCGTCGTGTGTTCGCGCCTTTCAGGAGTGGGTCGTTGATTTTCTCTTAGGTTGTGACGTGCCTGGAACGCACCGAACCGTCTTTGCCCCCATAAGCGCCGACGTAGTGCAACCAGATTCTGCACCGGCTGATGCCAAAAATAAAAAAGCAGATGAAGATGTCAATTTCACTCTCGACTGAATCCCGTCGTCAAATTTGAGATAGTCTGTCGTGCGTGGCGCTAGTTGGGACAATGTCTTAAGCCTGGTTAACACGATCGATCATTTCACGCTTGGCTCCATGGAATTGTTTGGATCTAGACACGAGCATGCCATTAGACGTTTTAAATCAACACCTATCAATATTTTATTTGCAAAAATCAAATCACAAGCATCATTTATCCTCATTTAAACTGGACAAAATGTTTTAAGATTCCTGGAACATCTTATAAGATGATACAGTACAATATTACATAAACTTAAAGAAATTGGTACGAGTGCTATTTTTAAAATTTTGCACTGACCTTATTCTGACCCCTCCAAGATGATCTTTTCAAAGTCAACCGAAACATGATTTAAAGATTTTGATAATGTTCGTTCTTCAGAATCAAATAAACAGATTATAAATCACCAGTTGACATTTGGATTTTAGCAACAGTTGATCTTAATTTTAATTCTCCACGACAAAAAAATTTATGATCCGCTCTTGGTGACCTTGAACCTAGGCCAAATATTGGTTTTCTAAATAATTCTTCCTAAAAATGCCACTATCTGCATTTCTAAGTTTGTCTTCCACAAATGCCTTATTGATAGAAGACATTATGACATAATGAAGACATAAGAGATAGATTACATAATGAAGACATAACGAAGACATAAGAGATATATTACAGTAGAACTATGTGACGTTCATTTTGTTATTTGGCAGATGTCCGCAGATTGTGATTGTGGTCACCACATTCCCCATTCCAATAATGGAAGCGAATTCTCATGGCAATTCTCCAGAATGGTTATCGATTGTACCATCGATAGTTCACCAATTATCGATTTACAATCACTTCAACGAACTCTCAGACAACTTATTCTCTGGAACACCACCAGATGTCACCAGCAACTGTTCGTGCACAAAGGGAATAGTTGGTTTGGTTTGTAAAGCCATTGAACGGCTGCTACGAAAAGCTCCCCTGATGCTTCCCCGCAATGCACAGTGGTGTATTAAATCTTCAACCTGCAAAAAGTCAACTTTCTTCGTTCTTGTTTCTTCTCTTGTGGTTAAGTCAGTTGGATTAATATCTGTTTCAGTGCTGGGTAAGTGCAGACAATATTTTTCAGGATACCGAGATACACGGTTTGCGATTTTTAGAGTTTCATAATCGATGGAAATTATTTTGACCGCAGCCGGAGTAATGAACGCTGAAGGTCAGGGACCTGCTACTGGAATCCAAGCAAGTGCATAAATTATATTTCAGGACAGAGAGAAAAAAATCAGGATTCACGAAACGTAATTCTGATTTATTGTTTATGGCGTTCGCTGCCGCGTTCCAGTCTTTATCCTTCGTAATCCCTCATTGTCTGGCTTCGACAATTGTCTTAATTGTCTTTGGCGGATTTGGAGTAGTCTTTCTCTCTTCTCTTCCTAGGAAAAAGGGGTATCTTGTTTCATTCATCTGGCTTGATGGCTGCTTCTGCTTCTGCCCTGACACACTTCATTGCTTGAAATGCTGATTTTTTTCTTTCCTCATTTGGCGTGTATGTGTGTGTGTGTTCTGCTCAGAAGTTTGGCTTTTTCAATCCCTCCTCTCGTCTTATGGATCTTGGTACAAGAGAGTTGGGGCCACTGGTGAAACAGTTCTGCGTTCACAGTTGAATGGCGGTGGAAGTGCCCTTCACCAACAGAAACGGTCGTTATATTTCTTATTCATGGCCATTGTGTGGATGTAATGTCTGCAAAACTCTGAAGTCTCGTTCGCGGAGGGAAAGCGACACATCGATCGGGGGGTTCAATGGTGTGTTGGCAGGATTGAAATTCTAAATCCTTTCTATCGATTATGTCATTTTGTTTTATTTTCAGACGCCGGTGTTTGCGGGTAGCTAATTAGGACTGCCATCGGATATTATTGGAAAGACGAAACTGACACAGTCTAACGTTAGTTCCAAGGTTAAGGGGTAACGGTTCCATCTAAAGACGATTTGAAACTCGCGTAGGGAAACCTACAATTCAGTAAAAGGTTTAATTAATTAGGAGATTGATATGAATTATGATATTTAGTAGTTATAGTCGTGACTCAGAATTTGTTGGGCGACTATCTTGTGTTTCTGAGGTCCCTGGTTCGATTCCTGGCTGTCTGATTTACAAACCAGTAAAGTGTTAAGTAAATCATCTTATATTAGAAGATGGTAAGAAATCTGAAATCTAATAACAAATGTTCGGAACAAAATTAGTACCAATACCAAGTGTGAAACAGTTTGGATTATTTTGAAGGTTCAGTCTTGAGTTAGGATTTGCTGAGGGACTGACCATCTTGTGTTGCTAAGGTTCTTGGTTCGAATGGGGAACATAAGTAACGATAGAAGTTTTTGATAATGAGATATTTGCTAAATAACAATTACAATATTTAAAAAACAAGTTGCAATCAAAATCGACATTTGGAAATGTCAACAAGGAATTATCCCCGACAGTTCTTTATTTCCTGGTTGATCTGATGGTTAGTTATTCTGTCATTGTTTCTCAATTGAATATCGTTGAAGCCCGACATCCTGAATTGCATTGCTTGCTAAAATGCACGCAGCACTCTATTTCATTCATTTCCGAAACCACTTAGTTCATGAATCCTTACAAAGTGCATGTTTTCGTTTATTCGTAAATTGGGGTTTTGTCTTCACCGATAAGAAAACAAGAAAAAAAATCAGAAACGCTTTTCCTTTATAAAAAAAAAGAGTCGGCAGACGAGAATTTAAGACATTTAATTAAAATAGCTGGATGAACGTCAATAAATACAAACGCTGTACATGTTTGCGTGCAGAAATGCGTTCTTGTACATGTATTAGCGACGTCACGGGTGGCGCAGTTCGTTGAACTTGGAAATGGTATTTTTTGTAGGCGAAGAAAAATACCGACTACTTGGGTTAGAAAAATATTTTTCTTTGAGGTTGGCCGATTCCAATGTTACGAGGCAGGTGCGTACCGGTTCATTACCAAAGTGACATCACACGATAGAAGAAAAAAAATTGTTTTTGTGCGTCGCATTTGCCTGTCTTGGCGTTGAACACTATTCGGGTTACGCCCCATTGTGGCGAACGGTGTCGTGTTCAGAGGGCGTGTTACCTTCACGTAGGCCTAGGGTTAACGGTTAGATTGGAGGGGCGCACATTCGGTACAGGAGTTGCCATTTTGCGAGCGACCATCGTTGTTTCAATTACAATTACAATATGTATCCACAAGCAGAGGGGGATGGGGCCTATGTAGGGGTAGAACGACCAGTTAAGGACAAAGGTGTGGTTGTCCTATCCAAACAGGCTCTTGACTCATTTAGGCTATTCCACTGTCGACACAGTGTGGGGAAATAGGAGTTGAAGTACGAGTCACATCTACAATGCAGCTCCTGAACCATTCTAGTATGTCCCGTTCTTCTACACCTAGTAGGAGCCTGTCTCACAATTTCCCTAATTTTCACATTACAATCCCCCTTCAGAATACGAGCCAGAAGCCCTATATTGGTCGCTAACTACGATCTTCTTCTCATCTTTTGTAGCTGGGTTTTCCATGTTAGCTTAGGAGTCATGACCAAATAACTTTGACCGTCTTTATCCTACAATCGAGTGTCTGTTCAAACGCGTCACACCCAAAAATAAACAGCTGAGAATGTCACAAAATGGCGTAAGTAGTCAGTGTGACAAAGGCAGAGAGAGATGAAACCCAATTTGCGCTCACCGCACCACGCTTTTGACTGCACCGAAGCGCTTCGGTTAGTAACGGTTGCACGTCCGTCTCGATTTTTGGAGGCCACCACGAAAAAACCGCTCTCAATTCCCCATTTCTATAGTTTGACGGCGACACCGCCACCATTGTTCGTTCTACTCTAGTGTACAGACTCAATTTTGCCATCATACACATGTATAGACCCGAGAAGACGCGTGTTCGTCACGGGGGGTGCCTACATCACGGCACTACCAATAAGAAGTCTCCAGTTGACAATTCCGACACTACTCTGGACCCCCGTGACGAGCCCAGAATACCAATTGTCCGAGACGATTCTTTTTCTCCTAATATACCCGCTTTCCATTTTCGGTAGATGAATCTCTTTATTGGTAACGCCACATTTTCCGCCAGGGGGCGGTGGTGGTTCCGCATAGTTATATGCACATTTGTCGTTTCGTTACAGCGACAGAATCCATCGCGATTATTGGATGGCTGGGCGCCGTCATTGTCGGATATATGCCAACAGATATCTACCTGGTGACCGAAGAATGTAAACTCACGTCGTGCGATTTTGCTGTGAAACTGTCATGAATTAAGCGGTGTTTACACCGGAGAAGATTGGCTCCAGTGAAGCCGATCTCGCGAAAGACAGGAGCGTGCTCCGCTTCCTTGTGACCAACGCTCCTATGATCTTTTCAGTGTGATGCAGTGCTCCATTTAGACACCTTTGTAATATTTGCTCAATAGATGGCGCGGCTGCACGTAAATTGAAAAAATCATTTTCAATTTAGCTCCACCATGCAAATATAATTTTGTTATGGTCAAGCGCATGCGTGAGTTTAAAATCTCCGTCGTGGTTTTTCATGTTTTTCCTGGCGCAAACCGCCTCCTGGAGCTTTATTGGAGCACAATTTGTGGGTTACAAATTTGGACATCATTTTTTGTTTTTAGTAGAGTAAATTATTTTGTTCAGTCCGTTTCAATTAAAATCAGTTTCATTAAATGGAAACAACAATTTTGGATTTAATTATTATTAATGGAAAATATCGAAATCTCGGTCAATTTGGAGCATCAACATTCTGGTGGAAAATGATGGACATTATTTTTAAAATGTATGTTTCTTTATTTGAATCGGTCATTGATATGATAATTAGGAAGGCGTGGTGACCATTTCAGTAATCGGTTCACGCTACTGATTCGATGTCAATCGGTCAATTAATTAAAAAATAACTTTCTGGATTACTTCCATCAACCTTCCCCCCACCCCCTAGACTATTTCTTCTGTTTTTTTTCGACCCGAGCCACTTCACTCTTCAGCCAAGCGTGCATTCCCATGTGTTGTCAATAGATTTACGCGACGTCTCGTTATTTACCCCATTTGTCGGTTTTGGTGGCTGGCGTTGACTGCTGCGTCTCTGTATACGTGGCGGTCGCAGACATTGACCTCCATCTCGGCACGAACCATCACCCCCACCCCCACTACCCCCTCCTGGTGTGTGCACATGCCAAGGTGTCGTGGCCTCAAGCTGCAGTTGACACTGTCGTTTACGCGCAGCCGCCGCCGCCGCATTCCGTTCCGGTCGCCCTGGTCCTCTTCCGCCGCCATGGCCCCGGACCGTCCGTCCGGAATAACGAGATAGGCGACCTCTGTGAGCAGGAACCGATCCCCGTGACAGAGTCTGACTGTCGTCTCTAGCCACATCATTGGTGATCAGTCACCTCACCCTGTCTGGACATTGATAAACATCGTGCAGGGTGGCCTGATAAAATGAGACCCAATGTCTATTTGAATATGCGAAATGATGACTGATTCTCTTGAAACTGTTTACAACTATGAATCATCATATTGTGTTTAAATCTACAGGATACCAGTGGCGCTGCATTGTGATAGTTAATAAATTTTGGCGTTCCAAAATGACGTGCAAGGCGATTTTTAGAAGTTTTCAGGGACTAGATGGTCGAAGCGTAGTTTGGACGATCTTCATAAGAATGACGAAATTGAATCGGCCTAGCACCATGCTGTAAGCGACAGACCAAAAAAAAAATTATAAATGCAGGTAGAATGCATAAGTTCATTCACCAGTTGTGTTTGAGTCAGAAAGATCAATCGAGACGATCAGGAAAAACCCAAGACATGAATTCCGTTGAGGCGTTAAAATGTTGCACTCTGTCAAAGGCGTTCTTTAACTTCTGAAACCACTATTTGACACATCGTTTTAATTTTTATCGTGTTTGCTTTATGAATATATGTTTTTTGTTAGCAAACACCCTAATAATCTCTAATATCCCTAATAATCTGCTGTGTTTTTTGTCCGTGTACAAATAAAATTCGCACTACTTCAATATGAGGACTCCTGGACTCCTGGATGTTCGAGACTTTCTTTAATGATGGTCGAATTGCATTGAGTTGAATTGTTAAGAGCTATGCAGCGAAGTATCGAGGTATCAAGCGACACTCTTTCGAGTGGATGGCCTTCGTGGTTTTATTCCGTCCTCGTCCCAGACGTTTCAATCCTTTCGCCCACTTGCTTCTTACCACGGCCATTTACTTGTAACGGTGCGCAAGACGTAACCAAGATGGCGGATTTCTGTCGCCTCAATCCTGCATTAGGCGCGAATTCGTTGACCTCTCTTGGCTCTCGATCGTCTGTCGTATCGACGTGTGTCGTGGTCGTCGGGATTAGGAAGCCCCGGAGCCTTGGTACGCCTAGGTGCTCTAATCCAGGGGATGCTTCGTCAAGCAAAGAGGCCGCGTGTCTTCTGGCTATATATACTACTGTAAATACTGTATATGACCGCTGGCAAGAAAGAGAAAAGAGTGAACTCTGCTACAAAAAGAAAGACAAACTGGTAAAGAAACGAACTTGAGACAACGACCTTTTTCGAAACGCATCCTTCGTTCGTGGGAAAAACCAATTTGACCAATCACTGAGTTTTGCTGGTTTGATTAATAAAGAACGTCAGACTTCAGATTTCATTGGATACCGGTATGTAGAAGTAGATTACGCTACAGAATTACGTGAGAATACATATTTGTTTGACCTTGACCTTTTCGGTATTAATTTCATTTGACGAAGACCTTGAAAATATTTTTATTTCAACCCAGATTTTCGTTTAACATCTTAAAGGTAAGATGCACGGTGTTCAAATTAGGATTAGCTCCAGTGGCTTTAGGCCATTTAATAGATCTGCTTTAACTGAGTGCATTGCATAAACCTTATTAGAGTAATCTCGGAAGCCGATTGTTATTGTTTCTGGGGAAGTTAGAACACCTTCATGAGTAATAAAATCAATACTTGTCTGAATTTTCTCTCGTACGAAACTGCCTCGAGTTATTTGCAGTCTCACATTTTTCTGTTTGATCAACAACATGTTCATATATTTCGCTCCAAACCCTATTCAGATGTACCACAACCAGAGCCAGTGGGCATTGTTATCTTGCGAGGGAAGTTTTTCATTTCTGACAAAAGGAAACTCTGGTTTGAATGTGAGAGCTAATCATGTCAAGCGAGCCTTAATAAAAAGGCATTGTATGCCTAAAATTTCAGGTGCGCAAAGGAGCCCCTCCCATATCTCTCCATGGAAATTTCAAATTATACATTGTAGTAACAACAGGTTACAATTACAATTACAATATGTACCCACAAGCATCCCCGGATGGGGACAATATGGCGGGGGTCAAATGACCAGTTAGGGGCAAAGGTGTGGTTGTCCTATCCTAACAGGCTCTTGACTTGAAACTCATTAAGGCTATTCCACTGTCGACACACTCTGGGGAAATAGGAGTTGAAGTACGAGTCACATCTACAATGCAGCTCCTGGTGCCTGTCTTACAATTTCCCCAATTTTCACATTATTCCCTTTTCAGAATAGTCAGAATATTGGTGCTTTTTTTACAAGCATTGAGGTATTTATCTTTATTCCTTTAGAAAAGTTTTTTTTACAATATAATTTGGAAAATATTCTTTTTCAGATTCGTTAGACCAGTGGTCAGTTCAGAGTTTCGCTTCCACTCGCTCTTTTATCATCGCGGATATTGAACCTGGTATTGATTCATGGTTGGTGGCAGGTACAGAGTACTCCACAACAAGGCACTTCGAAATAAAGTCCCAAAACAGTTTAAAGTCCGCGTATTTACTCAAAACACTATTGACAATTTAATGCCTGAAGTTAAAAGGTAGCCGGGGTTGTTGCCTTCGGGGAGTTAGTTAAGTTTGGTTGTCTTTCACTCGAGTTGCAAATTGATCAACCGCGCGTCGCCAATCCGTTCTCTTGAGCAGGAAAACGTGATCAAGTTCCTCGTGTCAGGTTTTTGCAGGGGTTCCGTCAACGTCCTGGGAAGTGCGTGTTGACTCGACAATATTTATCGCCAGCCGCCTATTAGCGATACAAATAGCACATGTCGATTTATAAAAAGGGTGTCAGAAGTGGATGGAAGTGGTGGTGGTGGTGGTGGTGGTGGTGGGGGGGTTTGACAGGTGGTGGCCGCGTCCGGAAAGTGAACGATGAGGGGTCGCTATTTGCAGGGCAAATGTGTTCTCCCTGCTATTAATCGGAGGGTGTTGGTGTGGTCGTTTGACAGACGTGAGAAAAAGTGTTTGCCTACATGTTGTTCTCTTTACATTTTTCCACGGGCTTCCATATTGACGAAGCGTGGTTCTTTATAAACGGTATCGTTCATAAAGAACCTGCGGAAAAAATAATAAAAGAAAACAAGATTCGATTTTTCTAGTCGCATAATAGACGCCGCCCCCATCCCCCCACCAACTCCTCCTTCATCTCCTTCGAGTGCAGCTTGTGAGGCTTAATGGCAACCGTGGACAAGAAGCACTGTGGCGTCTCCATACGATATATATTTTGTAGCTGACGTTACCTTTTCATAAATCTGCTCTGAAACGCCACTCGAGGACATCAACAGCTGTCATCCTCTGCTTCAACAGTCAGGAGTTCCATTGAACTGTTATAACCACCAAAAAAGCTCCCCCTGACGCTAACCCGCATTGCACAGTGCTAATATCAAGACCTGGAAAACGTCAGTTGTAATTGAGATTGGGACAATTGAGTCATCGAGAATTCATGCGCTTTCCTGAAATGTAGATTCCGCAAATGATATTGAAAGTCCTCTGCTTGAACCGTCAAGAGTATCATTGAACTGTTGTAACCAAAAAAGCTACCCCTGATTCTAACCCGCACTGCACAGTGCTAATATCAAGACTTGGAAAACTTCAGTTGTAATTGAGATTGGGGCAATTGAGTCATCGAGATCGCATGCGCTTTCCTGAAATCTAGATTCCGAAAATGATATTTAAAGTCCTCTGCTTGAACCGTCAAGAGTTCCATTGAACTGTTGTAACCAAAAAAGCTACCCCTGATTCTAACCCGCACTGCACAGTGCTAATATCAAGACTTGGAAAACTTCAGTCGTAATTGAGATTGAGGCAATTGAGCCATCGAGATCTGAAATATAGATTCCGCAAATGATATTGAAAGTGGAACCCAACCTCTCCGGCACATTTGAAATTATTTTCACACCATGGCGACGAGCATTTTTATATTGCACGTCTCACCGTCGAGGGCGCCACCATCGTTATGCGACAACCAAATCGTACGAGAAACTTCCTACATACGGTAGTTCCTGAAAATAAACATGAGCCACTCTCATTTGCACCGTTTTCTGTATAAATATGCTTTTGGCAGAACCGTTTTCACCACTTCCCGGCAGCGAGTGTTTGTTCAGGTGTTTTGCTCAGGTGCTGGAAATGAGCGCTCTCTCGGTATTGCCATGTAAGAGAACAGCCCCGGTCGTTTTAAAACGTCCGCTCCCCTCCTACCATTACCACCACCACTACCACCACCACCCCCACTACCACCACCATCTCCATCCCTCTTTCGCGCCACGCTTCGTGCACAATTTAGAAGGTCATTGCCACAGACGTTGTTTATTCTAAAATCAATAAACGGCTTCACGCGAGCATACAACGTCGCTACTGGCGCACCGGCAATATTACTGTATATTTACACATTTGCAAAAATATCCATTTTACCTGTCTCGACGAGCGGATGGCGCAGGGGACCGGGGCACTCAAGAGACGCACGCCTATTGCGAAACCCGACGCCATTTTTGAATTCGGAGAGTGCGTCGCCATTTTATTTGACCCATCGTTAGCGCTCCAAAGAGTTGCAAGATGGCAACCGAAGACAAAATCTGTTATTTTAGGGTCAGCGTGATGACATTATGTCCACCAGAACGAGGTTATATCGTAGCGACCAGAAGAAACCTAA
>JAQGBY010007958.1:0-11180 GCA_034698785.1 Mycogona germanica
TGGGGCTTGTAGGGGAAATTGAAATGGTTCAGCGAAGAGCTGCGAGATTTGTTAGCAGTAGATTTGGAAGAACTGACCACAGACATGCTGTCAAAGCTGGGATGGGAGACACTGGAAGATCCTAAGAGGAAAATAAGTTCACGGTTGCTGGTCAGAATTCTGAAAGGGGATTGCAATGTTGATATCGGAGAAATTATGTGCCCAGCTCCTTATAGAAGTAGAAGAATGGACAACAGTAGAATGGTGAACGAGCTTCAATGTACATCTGCATCGCATTTTGGCTCCTTTTTTCCTAGATTGTGTAGACAGTGGCCTGACAGGCCTGACAGAGCCTAAAATCCAGAGCATTTTAAAATAAATCCATTTCTGTCCTCAACTGGTCTTTCGACCCGCCAATTTAGCCCGAATATTTGGCCATTCATTTAATCAACAAAAAGTATTTTGACTTAAAGTGTAAATTAAAATGTATAAATATATACAGTATATATAACTGCTGTAACACCAATTGGTAAATTTGAATTCACAGTTATGCCTTTTGGTTTATGAAACACAGGCCAGAAAGGATATAGGCCCCTCTCTTGGGGGCTGTTTTCGGGTAAAATTTGTAGTTGTAATTATTTTAGACCCACGTGGCTTTTAAGTGATTAGTGCACATTAGCCCCACTGGAGCACCACTTATTTAACTGACCAGATGTTTTTGATGACAATTTCACCTGTCTCTTTTTCACTTCTCCCTTTGCCTTGTTTTAAGTTTGTTTATTCTCGGCTTCCACTTTTTTTCCCGCAACCTTTGAATTTGGTCGCACATACCAGTGTGTGCGCTGAAGTCAGAGGTGCTCTAGTTTTTATTTTCAAATTTCATTTTTCATCGTTCTAACGAAAGCTGCTGGCATCAACATCTTGCTTTTTTGTTGAGATATTTGTTAAGGTGGTCCACCAGCATGTTTCACCTATAACCCCCAGGAAGCGACCTAGTAATGTTTTCTAGCCCAAGCTTAGTGCAGAGTATAAGCTACATAGCTAGGGTATTCAGAGGTCTCGGCAGGGAATCTAACCGGCGATCATGGGAATACTCACGCGGGCCAAGTATACCCAATGAACAGAATCTGCACGTGTTCCTCATCCGTTCTTTGACAAGAAAACACATGAAACTCTCGAATGACGATTCCTTCATCTCAATTGTGCTTGAGAAGGCACGTTTCACTTTTAATAAAATTTGAGCTGGTGATTTGTATAGATCGCGATGAAGACGATCTCAATAGACAATTTGCCCCAATCTCAAATGCATTTGAAATCTATCGAGCAACTTTAAGCATTTAATAAAAATGGGGGTTGTGCCCGGAAAAGACCAGACGAAAAAGATTTACATAGTCGGCGAAAAACTCTCAAATACAATAATAGAAAATACTCTATTATTTGATAAGGATAACTACAGAGGGTGATTAGGCAAAAATAAGACGACTTTTATCCACTCTAACCTTTTTTTTTTTGGTGATGGATACATGTGTAAGATATAGATTGCTGAATCTATCCTTCCTCTTCCTTCCCTCTCCCGACCAATGACAGCGCACCCTGACAATAACCAATGGGCGGTAGGGGTGGCGCTGTAGGTCACAAGCCCGAGTCTTGGTTGGCGATTCTCGCGCCAAGCTCGAGGTCACTTCTTCTCTGTCGATTGACCTAGCTGGTCTGGTTCCTGAGAATGAACCATCGTTCATTAAAATGTAATTCTTTTGGATAAAAGTTTACAGAAGAATTTTTTATCGCATTCCATTTGCATTGCTAAACGTGAATTTTAGTCAAAGAGGATTGCGTGTATGAAGAACTCATATGACAAATTAGAACTTTGTCAATTTGTCTATGGACCCGAACAATTTGATGACTAGACATAATATTCATCATTCGGGATAATATCGTCTATCACAAATTTCAAAGAATAAATTCTTCCTGCATTAGAAGTATTCAACTCTGCCCAGTACAACTACGTCGATTGTCTGTCCAACTGGCTAGACAAAATCTCGTCATCTACAGAATGCCGAAATGAACATTTCCAACTGAAGTGAAATTATCCAGTCTATGAGCATTGATTTCGCCCGCTTAAGTGAAAGTTGTGAAACACGAGTGCGACGAAAATCTATCAATCGGATTTCGTTCAATGTGTGTGTCCGGGTGAACTTCAATTTGGAAAGACGATCTACAAGGAGGCAGTTACGGTAAAAAAGGGTTGCACCCCGAATTGAGAACTATCTGATAAGAATAAGAACTTTGAATAAAAGTAGAGAATTTTGTTATGATATTTGCCAAGCAAAATGAACCGGTAATATGATTTTCTTGTGAAATAGACAACTTATTGTGGATTGAGATGGATGACAGAAATGAAATATAAAATAGAATGTGATTTTATTTTTGATTGTTTTCCCTGTGATTTCCTTGTTGCAGAATCAGAGGGTAAAATTTAAATTGGATAAATTTAATTTTTGATACCCCACACATATAATTTGCTCAATATGTTGGTCATTCTGTTGGCTAATTCTCACATCCAGGTAACCTTAGGCTGGCTACTTACGCCTGAGCAAAAATAAATAGCGTAAGCAGAAGAGTTCGAAGCGATCGTTCCGATTATTATTGTAACCAGATGTTGTTTACAGCTGATTTCAGATTGAAATGGAGGCTATTAAAAGATTTGATAAAGGGTGAATCCTCAACACTCCATCGAACATTACCTATAAAACTCGCTGACAGTTTGAGCCACACCGATCCTTTTTTCCTTAATAGACTATCATCTTGTATTATGGGGGAATATTTCTCAAACATAGGTTCAAACCTTATAGGCCAGACGTCTATCTCCCCTCTTCTTACAAAGATGGAAAGCATCAGATGATCGATGTGGATCCCTTCTCGATTCCTCCTGCCAACTGTTCAACAGTGGCGAAAAGTATAATGTCAACTCGATTGGATTGTTGACCAGGCCCAGATGGTGTTGCCATCCGTCCTCTTAAAGCAGCGGTGTATGGTGTGTCATCTGTTTTGGCCCACCTTTTCAATTCAATTTTATCTTCTTCTTGTATTCCTGAGTCTATGAA
Organism: Mycogona germanica; assembly: GCA_034698785.1. Taxonomy (NCBI): domain Eukaryota; kingdom Metazoa; phylum Arthropoda; class Diplopoda; order Chordeumatida; family Chordeumatidae; genus Mycogona; species Mycogona germanica. Next base: position 3,084 of record JAQGBY010007958.1, read on the forward strand.
GAGTGCTAACATGGTAGTAATTTATAAGGGCGGAGATGTCAATGATTTCGCCGATTACCGGCCAATTTCTCTCTTAAATGCTTTTCATAAATTGCTAGAAAACCATATTAAACTTGCACTTGATCGTCATCTTGTTTTGCATTCACTAATAAATTCGTCTCAATTTGGCTTTAGAAAAGGTTACGGCATCAATGATGCACTATATGAGATAATTGTCGATGTTCGTCGCGGGGTGGAAAATGGTCGGCAGCTTTCCTTGACGTCAAGAAAGCCTTTGACTCATGCAATCATAGGCTACTGCTTTTTAAACTTGGTAAATACGGAATTCTATGTGGTGAGCTGGGTCTATTTGCTGATTATTTGTTGAATCGTCGATTCCGCATGAAACTAGGCAATTTTATTGGCAATGAATTTGTAACAACGGCAGGAGTACCTCAGGGGTCGGTTCTGGGACCAATCTTGTTTAATTTATTTATTAATGACATTTTTAATATTTGTATAAAAGGAACTTTGGTCGCCTTCGCTGACAATCTAATGTACTACATCGCCTCAGATGACTGGCCTTCTCTGGAGACACAAATGCAGGGGGATATAAGCGTTATTGCTTCTTGGTATGATCACAATGGCCTTGTGTTGAACTTGTCGAATTCAGCTGCCATGGCGTTTGGATACACCAGGATGCATGGTTTGGTTATGACGTTAAATGGATATACTCTTGAACAAGTTGACTCATATAAATTGCTCGGTCTAACAATCCAGAGTAACTTGAGATTCAACAACTATATTGCACGACTCACCAGGACTCTTAATGGAGCTATATCATACATCCGTAGGGCAGGTGCAACCTTGTCTGTGAGGCATAGCCTATTAATATATAACTCATTCTTTATCACGCATGTCTCTATGTACATTATATTCTGGGGCTCCGCCCCGAAGTATATTATTAAAAAAATTCAGGTCCTGCAACATGCTTGTTTGAGAGTAATGACAAACACCTCTAGCACGCTATCATTGGGTCGCAGCGTCTTTTTGATAAGCTTGGTCTCCCTAATATCATTAAGATATATCACCAACGACTCTTAACTTTTTATTTCAGACATAAAACTGAACTCTTTTACTTTCCACCTTCATCATCACCGCACGCTCACCCCTCGAGATATTGGGAGGAGGACTTCCGGCTCTCTTCAACAAGATGTTTGTTGGCCAGTCAATGTGCGCGGGTTTGCAATGAGTATTCGTTTTATATGATAGATGACTCTTTGTTGAACTATAAGAGGAGACTGAAGGGGGAACTACACTACTTGTTTGATTCAACTCATCTATAACTGGCTTATAAAGGAGCTTTTAAATTTTGTTCTATCTTGGCCTTCCTGTTGGCCCCTTCCAGATTCGTCGATGTGGTGTGTCGGGATTGGTTCGTCATGTGTCGGGCAGACAACCGGCAACACCAATGACTCGATGATGGGTTGCAAGTGCCATCGGATTGTGATGATGAAACAGAAGTTTGATTTAAACTATCACCAAGCATTTTGTTGATATTTTTCTCATCTTGTCCAGTTCGGGAAGTCATCAAAATGACAATTGAGATTTTGCGCGGTTGACTTTGCCTTGTGACTCATTTTAAGATCAATCATCTGAAGGAGTAAGTTCCTCTCTTTTCTTTGTGATTATTTTTAACAGCATGTAACTCGGTCATGTTTAGTGTGTTCCAGCAGTAGAGAATCATGCACTTGATAATCTTAGTTAATTGTTAATTTAGCTGAACAGCTATTTATTTATTTTCTGATATCTTCTAATGACTCCCACCCAAATATTGACAGCATGTCTGTGACACTGTCCATTTGACCAAACCAAAAGAGTGCACAGCTAAGAAATCCAGCCACCCTCCTTTGAACCATTTCAAATTATCCTATATGAACCACACAATGTGGAAATCTCAAATAGGGATACAGTATTTGAGAAAGGAGTTGATCAGAGAGAAATAGGTCACTGACTTTAGTTATACTCTGTACACCCCCTAAGAACACTCTGGGCACACTTTTGCCAGGCGTTAGCTGTCCCCGTCATCATTTGAATTTGATTTTTCCACGATAACTTAGGGGTCATTTGCAGAGCCAGGTATTTGCATTACTGGACATCTTTGAGTTGCTCAGCAGAGATCGAGTAATCAAATACCAAAGGATTTTTAGATCTGGGTGCATGCGTAATTTAGCATCTTGATAGCATTGAGTACTTAACATTTCTTGCACCATTTGGATATTATAGAATCTAAACCTCTCTGAAACTTCACTGAGTCTTGGTCAGATCTTATTTCCTCAACTAGGATTGTGTCATCGGCATTGAATACCCAATTTGACTATTGGTCTAATCACGATTATAAATCATATGCTAATTTGATGTGTTGCTAATATGTTTTGCTAATATGTTTTTTTTTTAATTCACTGAAGTGACGGATCACAACAGGAAGATTCTGTACCCCTCTCAGAGCTTAGGCCCTATGTGAGGGGCACGTTTTCACCAGTACCCCGAACCAAAGCCCGCACCGGGAATCGAACCCGGGACGGCCGAACAACAATCCGTCATAAACCAACTGCGTGATGTGTAATTCACATTATTTAAAGTGAACAACAGTTTGATCAAAATACGAACATTATATTTTTGTTATTCTTGAAGTTAACCCAGAAAAATATTATATACCTGAGTAGTGGCTAATTGCATTTGTAACAACTTATGCTTTATTTATTTGCATTGTGATACAACCAAATTTATCATAATAATATTTGTATTTAACAACTGCTGTGTGTAATCTGAAAAATTAATAGTTATTCATGTATAATCGCCTTGTTAATATTAACCGATTTTCAAGTAGCTTTAAACTGCAGTGGATTAATGTTGACTGTTTCATTGACAGAGCTGCAGCTGAATCCAATCATCAACTAGCTGAGGCCAATGAGGACAACTCCATGCTGACGCAGAAACTGGCCAATTGCAAGTTCAGTGACTTGTGACACCATGTATCTCAGTATGACATGGAACAACACCGGATGGAACTGAATAACATTACAACTAATCTGGCTGAAGTGCACAAGGGGCATCTCTTTGATGTGACAGACCCTAAAGCCAGGCAAAGCTTCTTTAATTTAATTTTTTATTTATCATTATATTGTTGTGATCGCTGGATACTTTGTCTTTTATGTACTTTGATAACAAAATGGAAGTGTCATATGTGATTGCAAAATTGCACCAAGAGAATGAAAATAAATTATTTCTGTACCGATATTTGTTCCCTTTGAAATTCAATATTATTGTGACTGACATACTGTTCCGATTATGTACCAATTCATTATTATTCTCTAAAATTCACAAAATGATAGGGTATATTCTAGCAGAACCCAAGTCGCGTCCATGATCACACTTTACTTTAATCTACAAGCGTGACTTTATCATTTTGTGAATTTTAATCACAATCTCATTCATCGGTTTCTCATTCGGTTCAGCAATTTTTTTATTTTGATGTGCGTGCCTGTGTGGATTTACTTTGCGTGCATAAACTGTTGATACTTTTCATTATGTTCTCAGCATCCTGCCATTATGTCCTGTCATTTTGCCATAGCACTGAAACATTAACTCTTTAACTGGCAAACCCGTAACTGTCACGGGCAAGAAAATCCGCATACCACCAGCAAGCCCGTAACTGTTACCTTTTCACTTTTCAAAAAAATCGTGGCAAAAATCTTTCAATCACAGAGAAATGCAAAGCACATGACTGGATAGAGCGAAAAACGTAGATTTAGAAAAGTGCGGGCACTTGCAGTACCCGTGGCGCCATATGTTGCCAGCGTCTGGCGCAGATGCGGGAGCGGCAATTTTCCCCTACAACATGAGACAAAATGGCCGTGCCCAAGAAAAAGTCAATTTTCTTGCAAATAAGTGCTAAATAGTGCAGGATAGTGATGCTGGAGTGATGCCAAAATGTCTCATCCAACAGTGATTTTGGTCCACCAAAATTACTAGAAGTGCTTCAAAAGTGTGTGTTTGTGGGTGCTCGTCCCAAGGCCTTGGCATGGCCTTTGCCCAGCTATTGGTTATCCAGCATTCAAAATTTTTGCTTCCAGGGGGTGCTGTGGCCCAGCACCAGCACCATGGATAATTATAGTGCTGTGCCCATCCCAAGGCCTTGGCATGGCCTTTGCCCAGCTATTGGCCATCCAGCATTCAAAATTTTTGCTTCCAGGGGGTGCCATGGCCCAGCACCAGCACCATGGATAATTATAGTGCTGTGCCCGTCCTCTGGATATGGTGACATAGTTTGTGTGTTGTGCTTCATCAGAAAGAAACCAGAATGCAGGTAGGCTGCAACCAAAGCTGGTCACAGCTCCAGGCTCAATCTGGCTTTGCCAGATGGGCACAGGCGGGTGACTTTGGCATGTGGTGCCGGATAAAGGGGGTCACCACCAAGGAGCTGCTGGACAGGCTTCTGGATGACCCCATCCTTCCAGCACCACATGTTGGAGTCTTGATTCCTGCATTCACCCTGCACTGTCGGATTGGTGCTGGAGCTGTGTTGCCAGCAATTTCACTTTATGGTCACTTTCATATTATTTTTTAAGTCACATTTGCCACCTTTCCAAATCACTAACTGTCCTGTGTCCACAACTTCCGGTTCACAAGATATGATTTTTTAAATGAAAAGTCGGATTAATTTAAAATTAAATGGCTGGTGGGGTGTGGGTATGGGGAAATCAATTGGCCGGTTAAAGGGTTAACCAGCAAGCCTGAAAGCATCTCGGGCATGAAAAGCTATGCTTAACCGCACATCCTGAAAGTGTTTCGTTTTACACTTTTCAAAAATTTGCGGCAAAAATCTACCAAGCACAGAGATCTGTAAAGCACATGATTGGATAGAGCAAAAAATGTAGATATCGTTAGCCGCGAGGACTTGCCTAGCAGGTGGCGCCATCTAGTGTCAGTGTCCTGCCAAAAATGCGGGAGTGGTCGCGTTTTTATTTATTTAGACAACAAAATGGCCGCACCCAGGAAAAAGTCAATTGTACGTGATCCAGCACCTGCTGGATCACATTAATAGTGTCGGATAGTGCTGGATACTGATGGGTTATAAGTGCTGGAGACAACATGTCTCATTCAGCAGTGATTTTGGTCCGCCAAAATTAGGAAAAGTGCTACAATAGTGTGTGTTTGTGGGTGTGTGTCCCAAGGTCTTGCATGGCCTCTGCCCAGCTCATGACCATCTAGCATTCAAGATTTTTGTTTCCAGGGGGTTCCGTGGCCCAGCACCAGTACCACAAATAATTATAGTGCTGGACATGTCTCCCTGGATATGGTGAAAGAGTTTGTTAGTGCCGTGTGTCGCGCTGCTGTGCATCTGAAAGGAACCAGAATGCAGGTAGGCTGCAACCAGTGCTGGTTCAATCCGGCTTTGTTGGAGCCGTGACTTTAGTGTGTGGTGCCGGAAGAAGGGGGTCTCCACCAAGGAGTTGCTGGACCAGCTTCTGGACAACCGCCTCCTTCTAGCACCACACGCTGGAGTCATGATTCCTGCATTTATCCTGCACTGTCGGATTGGTGCTGGAGCTGTGCTGCCAGCAATTTTATTTTATGATCACCTCCGTATTTATTTTACAGCAATAATTGCCACCTTTCCAAATCACTAACTGTCATGTGTCAAAGCCTTCCGGTTCGCAAAATATGATTTTTGAAATAAGAATTCGAATTAATTCGAAATCAATTGGCCAGTAAGATGTGGGCCTGGAGAAATCAATTGGCCGGTTAAAGGGTTATGGATGTATTATGAATATCACTGTTGATACCTATATGCTGATTAAACACTTTAAAATATAGCATTTTAAGTCTAACTTGAGTGTAAATTCTGGACAAATATGCAATTATAAGACAAGATCAATTCTTGATGGGTGGGGCCCTGTGCCACTATGAGGATAAATGCGTAAATGCAATGTGATCGTTTGACTTTGGAGTGGCAGCATTTTTTTTATCAACTGTAGTCAACCGCACTACAGGCATTTTGTACCCCTCATGGTGCTCAGGCACTATGTGAGGGGCACCTCTAGTACCCCGGGATCGAAATTTTCGAGAGCCTGCGCCGGGAATCAAACCCATTAACACTGAGTCACAGCCAGTAGCAATACCGACTGGGCTACGACTTTGAATGAGCTTCAGGAACCACGTTGCACTGTGAATTCCGTTGCTGTGTTTTGGGTCGAAAAAATGTCCTTTTGTTCGATGTTGTGTGATAATAAGTTACTGTCATAAGTGGTTGTAGCCCACTAAATGTGTAAATATGTAATTTAAATCATTATGTCTATCAAATGGAAAGGCTAAACGTTCCTCCGAGCTTTGCCTGTGGTTAATTTGGTCTCGGAGGATTAGCCATATCTTTTCTGGATAATTCTCCTTCCTCCTTTGTAATCAAAATTTATAGATTGAGGCACTAAGTCATGATAATATATGTGGAACTTGACTCCTAAATCTGAGTGATTTGCATGGATATTAATTCATCAGAGACATCAAGTTATACATACTCTTTATGATGCGTCTCGCTAGTCTGCCAGACAGCACCAATTAGTTATTTCTTTTTCCCTTTTCACTGGTCGCCCATCTTAGCTTTTGCTTTGACAAAAGCTTTTAAGTTGACTTTAAAAGCTTTTTCAAAAGACTTGGGATGGAGACAGGGATGGAGACACCACTCCTTCCCGGCCACAGATCCCTCCCTCCTCCCTCTACAAAATCCGTTTACTGATTGATGACAAAATTTCCTTTCCTTCTTGACATTTTATGTTCCTAGCGACGATTTGCCACGAAATGTCCTTTCATTCTTGACATTTCATGTTCCTTGCGACGATTATTATAGTGCCCACAATTTAAACAGGTTTTGTGACTAATCACTTCACAAATAAAATGTGAATTTTACAATTAAATACGCAATAGTTTGGGCAAAGGACAAATAAATAACAAGACACAAAATATTATTTTTGCAGTGATTAATTTATTCATGTCTTAATAATTTGTTGTGTTTCAAACACGTTTACTCAAGCACTTATTGTATCAGTAAAAACCCCATATGGTAATCAACTTGGTAAAATACATAACCAACATTCAATACAGTTGCAATTAATAAATTTAAATGATCAAAGTTTATCAAACGTAAGAGTGAAAGATGACACTAGTTGCACTTGCGCTTTTTTCTAATACTTGGTATTTTTGTGATGCAAACGAAAAGAGAAAAACAACGCAAGGCACTGTAATGCACATTTCGTTATTGGACACTTTCATCCAATTGATCCGAGGGATGTCAATAGACCTACTACTAAACTAATAACAGCTGCAAGAATGTTTTGCAATAGTGATCCGAGTATAGGTATTTTCCCCACAACCATATTAAGTTCGCCTCCAAGTTGACAGAGCTCATCTGCTAAAGGATGTTCTTTTGGGTCTTCACTCTATAAAGAACAAGTTACGAAGTTTAGGAACAATGCATTTGAATTTATATTATATTTTATATAATTAAATAAGTTGAATAATAAATTAAATAAGTTGTTAAAACGACGGTTTATTTTTATCTTTTCTTGTTGCTTTTATCCAGCTTTTATGGTAATATCCCAGTCACGTTATAGCATGCTTCAAGTTAATAATCAAGTTCAAGTTTAATAATCTGCTCCCGGTCTGCACGAAATTCTATATTTATCACAATTACCAATTCTAATTAAATAATAGTATACTATTTTTATAAAAAACGAGTTTGCCACTCGGTTCGACTTCTTCATTCGGTGCTGTCCCGAAATCACCAATTCCGATTAATGCTTCAAGTTGCTTGAGAGATTTCAAATTTGCTTGAGATTGGGGCATATTGATCTTTGAGACTGTGTTCATCGCCAGCTATACAAATTGCGTGCTCGAATCTGATTAACCCTTTAAACGTGGAATTAATTTTAGAAAACCCACATCCCAACGTGGAATTGTTTCGATTAATTAAAAAAAATTATACTAAAAATCATATCTTGCAAACCGGTAGTCATGGACACTTGGCAGTTGGCAATTTGGAAAGGACACAAATGTGGCTGT
>JAQGBY010007959.1:0-11179 GCA_034698785.1 Mycogona germanica
ACACCTAGTAGGAGCCTGTCTCACAATTTCCCCAATTTCCACATTACAATCCCCCTTCAGAAGACGAGCCAAAAGCCTAATATTGGTCGCCTATCTACGATCTTCTGTTCCAATACATAACTTTAAGTTTTTTTTTTAGCAGATCTAGATTTGCGAGTTCCACAGAGATATGATGTGACCATCTCAAGTTCACAACAATAAGAAAATCAGAGCGACCCCAACTCGAGGTTCTCCGCTTGAATTCTGCAAAAATACTTCTTAAAACTACTCACGGCATTGCATTCCTGCTCCAGAGTTTCTGCTCGCTTCTTTTCGGCGACTAAAGATTGTTCCAATATGACGATTTGTTCGATGTCGGCTTCCTTGCTCGCCTGATTAAAAAATAAATAAATATTAGTTTTAAATTACGAACCTTTATGTAACAAGCACAATTTGATAGACCCCGCAACCAATCGCAAAAAAAAAATGTTTCATCCCAATTTTCTAACAACAAAAATGTAAAAACACTTTTGATATAATAAAAGCAAAAAAATGACTAATTAAATACGAGTAACCTCGGTAAATGAAGGGAAGTTCCGATATCCAAATGCGAAAATTTTTAATTGATTTTTAACATTGCAAACATTGAAAAACAGTCAATCGCAGAGTAATTAAGATTTTGGAAAAAAATAAATTCCCCCATTATTGCCAAACTGGTTGCCGGGTCTACGACTAAATCCACGAACGACTCGAGAGATGAGAAGAAACAAAAATATTTAAACGTGCAGAGAAACAAAATACACAATCATATCTGTAAAGACAAGCTTCGAAATATTATGTACAAACAGGTGCAAAAAAGAATTATTGACATGAAAATTGACGAATGGGGTGTGGGGGGCGTCATGCATTCAATAGGTATTAGTCCACGCATTTCTGCACCTCGCATTCAACATGTGATACAATTTAAGAACAAAAACATCCAGGGTATGATTTCCCGACGAATCTTCGACGCGAAGGAAAATCTTCGGCGTCCTGTGATTGGCTGATTTGGTGACGTTTTGCTTTCGAAGTTGCGAAACGTCATCAAATCAGCCAATCACAGAGCGCCGAAGATTCGTCGGGAAACTGATGACATTAGTGATGCATATGCTTAATATTACAAAAACAATAATCGGGAGAAAAAATGTCATGCAAAACACCAAAATTGTAGGAACACAAATGACGTCATGCGGACGCTTCCTTTGCATGCAACTATGACGATATTATGAAATAAGGCGAATGTTTTTTAGGCGGTGAACATTTTTTATTCTCAAAATGCCCAACAACTTGAGAGAATATTTTGTTTTTGAAACTATCAGATGATAGTTCTCCAGCTCTAAAGATATGTGGTGCCGAGATAGTTAGTGATGGAATTCTGAGCGCCATCACATGTTTACATGTGAAGGGTCAATGGCTGGGTCAAGGGTCAATGGCTTAAACTGCACACATGCTGTTTCGCCGGGACCTTGTTTCATAACATAGTTTGTAATTTGTTTGTCTATTATAATTAATATTCCTTCACAAAAATGAATGGCGGCGTTTTCAAAATCCGTCCACGCACACAAGTGGAAAGTGTCAAGCGGTCAGTTAGGAAGCGGTCAAGTCGAAAAACGAAGACACATTTCGAGAACAAACACAGACTTGAGATATTTTCTTGCAAATTTTAGTCCAAAAGGGGGTTAACCACTGCACTTTAGATCAGACAGAAGAACGATAAAAGGACAGGTTACACAAAGGATATATTTTTTTATACATGTAGCCTCGCATCCTTCCGATTCAAACGTTTTAAAACTCACTTTCGAAACTTTTCGTTCCTTCTGAAATAAAAAATATATTCATGGAGAGCGTGCTCGATCAAAAGCATCCTGGAGTAAGTCATTTTGTGTGTTTGGAAATTTAAAAAAATTAACAAAAAAAATATTCATTTGAAAAAGTGTCCGCTTAATTTATAAAAAAAATTCATAAACAATTTCCACTAATAAAAATCCAATGTACTGAATTTTAGGCACAATTGTTTTTAGTTCTAGCGACGAATTGGGTAGTTTTTATTTCCAGTAATGTTTAATCTAGATAGTCAATTGGTAGTGGAGGGATTTTCATGGCGTCATTTGCGTTTCTTGAACAAAAAATGTATGTACGTGATACAGACTAAGACATCAGCTACAGTGACTGTGTATAGCAACTACGAAACCCGCCACCCAATCAATTTGACGAAGCGAAATGTGATCCAGCAGAACAGTAACCGAACGACTATCGATGCAATCAACAAGACCGACACTAATAATCCAGCCACGAATATCGCAGCGAAACCTCATTGCGAAAATCAGTCTCAAAGCCTAAACACATAACAAATTTTTAATTCACAATTGAAAACGAATGAGGAGACAATACTTAGCAAATTAGCCAGAATACTAGCTCCAAAATTATTATTTTCTCTAGACAAAATCCATTAAAACAACAATTTTTATTAATTTTCATAACTGTTTGCGAGCGGATTTCGGAACAAGGCTTGTTCAGACTTGTTCAGCGCACCTCTAATCCCATCAATCTTACAAAAAACCCTAAGAATATTAGAAAACGCATGCAACAAATCAAAAGTCTATAAGAAGTTTATTCGTACCCTGTATTTTTAACCCCAAACATACACCGACGACACTTCAAATGATTAAATTTTAGAGGTGTTCTGGCAACGGTTTTGTCAGAGATGACTAAACAAATTATTTTGAGCAGACAATGAATTTTGACTCACGACTATCAAAAAATCCAAAACTGTTCTTGTACGAAAGAAACTAAGAAAATAGTGGCGACATGACCATGGTGCACTGGGATCCCCAAACTTTAAGGACTTTAAGGAGGCGCGATTCTTCCAACAGTGCGTTTTACAAAATACAGTTTATTATTATATTTTTATTTATTAATGAAGCCTCACCAGCTCGTCGTCGATTTTTCACGGCTCTGTGCCGTGTTTGTTCTCTTTATAATTTTCTAAGTTGATGGGCAAAATATTTTTGTAATATTTATACACAGACCAATTCGAATTTATTATTTCACTGAATTACTAATATTTAAAACTCATTCGGTTTCATCATGGACTGTTTTTAAATCACCACTTTTAATGTACTACCATTGATTTTTAAAAATAATTTATTTCATTTAAAGAATTTTCTTTTCCTTTTTCCAATCAACTGTAGTCAACCGCACTAAAGGCTTTCTGTACCCCTCATGGTGCTTAGGCACTAGGCGAGGGGAACGACCAGTACCCCGGGATCGAAACTTTCGAGAGCCCGCGCCGGGAATCGAACCCGGGACTGCCGAGCCACAGTGAATCACAATACCGACTGGGCTTCGACGAGTCGTACCATTCCATTGAAACAATCTAAAAACGGATTTAAAAGCAAATAACAGTAATAAATGACTATGGTATCAAACTTGGACAGGTAAAATTATTATGAAAAGAACTTTCACTGCGAAAAGGGAAAGAGTATTTGGCAAAAACCACAAGAACACGTTGTGTATTAGTTATTATTGGAAAATTCACGAGCACCTAACAAAATCCGGTGTAATTCGTGTGCCAACAATTATTTCTTCGCAAACAAAAAATTGCCTGCTAAACATGTTGAACACTCAAATGTTGCTCAATTCGGAATCAAACGTGCCACTACTTACTTCAACTTCGGAGAGGCTGATTGACTCCTCTTCTAGCCTAAAAGCCATGTCTTCGAGTTTCCTAAACGAATATGAGAACTTAGGCGTGAGACTCTTTAACGGAAGTCAAATAAGTATTTAAGCCTCGTTTGGCAATGCCAATGTTTGTCAAAACCATGTACACCTGTTGCTGTAGAAAAGCAACAAATATTGGGCTTTTGGCTCGTCTTCTGAAGGGGGATTGTAATGTGGAAATTGGGGAAATTGTGAGACAGGCTCCTACTAGGTGTAGAAGAGCGGGACATATTAGAATGGTTCGGGAAATGCATTGTAGATGTGACTCGTACTTCAACTCCTATTTCCCATTGCAATTGGCGTTCGAATTTGACCCCGTTGACTTTGCGATTTTTCTTTTTTGTTGACAATACGATAAATCGTTGACTTGGAAACAATCGTTCCTTTAACTTTACGCCTTCTAATTATCGCGGAATAGCCAATTCTTTCTTCGGAAAGAGCTTTTATGTATCCCTCGAACCAACGATCTACTTTCGACGCCATTTTGTTTTGGAATGTTGATGAAAAAGAAGTTCAAACTCCGAAAGTGTCTATTCAGTTATGTGCAAAAAATCAAATCAATCCGAATACGTGCTACTTTTATAAAGCAATTAAAAAATCGGTCAACAAACATGAAACAACCCTGTGTTCTGTATATTTCTTGTTCTGTGAAATAATATGTTGTTGACGGTGGATAGTTAAGCTGTTAATTCACCGGTACTCCCTGAGGTATTTAAGATAAATAAAAAATACAGGGCGTACTTTTTCTCTTCTTCGAGTTGATTCTCCAGCTCTTTGCGACGCTTGTCCGTGGCATCGGCAATCTCCCTGTACATGGCCACACTGTGTTCGGCTTCCGCTTTGTGGCGTTGGTACTCATTTCTCAGCGCAGTAAGCTCCTGCTCCACCTGGAGAAAACGGAAGACACATCTATTTTTGTGGCGGAAATCACGTGATAAGGTCATGCATTTTTACACTTGCGGACTCCACTCCCGATTAGCGAAACTGAAAAGTTAGCCCTTTAACCGGGAAGGCCGAGTTTACGCGGTTTGCCGACTCGCACTTTTTGTCAGCTGCTAGCCCAAAACTGGTAGGTTGTGAGATTTTAAAAATAATTTTAAAAATTACGTTTTGTTACGTTTATTTTGTAACTGTGTTTACGTTTTGGAGAAGAAATGTTTTATAAAACTAATTGTACGACAGAATGTCGGTTCTTGAAAATCAATTCCCCGGTTAAAGGGTTAATGGATCAATCGTTTATTTTCTTTGGAGAAACTACACCAATTGGGCTACGACTTACTTCTTCTACACGCGACGCACCCCGAGCCAACTCGGATCGTTCCAAATCCCGTTCCCTGATCAGCTGATCGATGTGTTGCTCCTTTTCTTTCAGCGCTTCCTGGAAACAAAAAACGGGGGGAAATTAGGAATTAAGGAGGTGCCCGTGGCTCGCTTCAATCGGAGCACGTCAATTTCGGCACAGACAATTATAGGACATTGGTTTCCCGATGAATCTTCGTCGCCCTGTGATTGACTGATTTGATGACGTTTCGCGTTCGATGTTGCGATTTTTTTGCCCAGGATCGAATAATCGAAAGCCCGCCCCGGGAATCGAACCCGGGACCGCCGAGCCACACTCACATCGACGCCTGATTATTTTAATATGGTTTGATAACTCGTCCTATATTTCAAGATTGTGAAATTTCTCTTCGAATAAGAGCATTGAAATGACATAGAAAGTCAAACGCAACCTTCAAGCATTTGATTTTCAATGCTATCTGCAGGACACGATTCGCCAAATCAACCACACGCACGCTTTCAAATAAAATCGCTTAAAATTGAAGAAAATTGAAACACAAAAGCATTTGTCTAGAAACAATTTGAAGGACTTCAGGTGTCAACATGTTTGAACATGTTTGCACGAATGTGGGTGAAATTGAGTCCGGTGGATTGAATTACACGAGATGAAAATGGATTGTTGGACAGCAATCGAATACCGGAAACCAGATTAAAATTGTTAGATTAATTGCAGATTAAATCTGCACTCGTTTCCGGTATTCGATTGCTGTCCAACAATCCATTTTCATCTCGTGTAATGTTTGAACACCTTGACTTAAATTTCCAATTTGTTCGATGGGCAAGATTAGAAGAAAATTACAGATTATGTACAATAACTTTTCAGAAAACTGTGAGTGCTACTGTGTGCAGCATCGAGTATATTCGTACAGGAAAGTGATATCTAACTTTGTCAAATAAATTCAAACGATCAAACGTCTTCACTGATCTTCCTCCTGTCAAAAGCAACGAAGAAATTACCGACAATTTCCAGTTACAATGAAACACCCATATACAGTGTGTCCTTGAAACAAAAATCGAATCGAATGAAATTTCGCACATTTATTTGCAGTACATTCCTTTTTGAATTGCCATGGTGCACATGCGTGCGTGTGACGTCCTTGTTTCACTTTGCGATTCTAAAAATGGAGTTCTGTGACGAGGATCGCACCGCGATTTGTTTTTTTGCGTAACAATTTTTTTTAATAAGTCGACCAAAAATAGTCCGATTATTATGATACATGAGCATAATTAAGACAACTGTATCCCCTTTCGAATTCCGAGATTGTAATTTCAATTTTCAAATTTCTCACTATTAAAGTTGCGCCTTGACGGTCGCGTTTGTCGATTGACGATTACTTATGCAATTCACAACTGTCTAGCGTGTTCGCTGAATCAACTCTGCTGCAAAAATAACAACTACCTAAGATAAAAATGCGACATAACAAATTATGAAACCAAATGTCTTCTTAACGAGTCTCTGAAGGGGACGTCACGCCTGTAGTGCGGTTGACTACAGTTGATGGTAACAAAAAAATAAAAATGGGGGTTGTGTCCTGGACAGACCGGACGAAATAATAGTAAACTATTATTTAAAATGAAAATATTAAACTAGAAAACCGTGGGAACATACGCTACAGATAAGACGATGACGATTCACATCTAACAATTTTACCACATCCACATCTCCCGTGGAAAATTAATATTTATAATTACATTTTTTCGTCCGGTAACTTAAATAATGAGAAATTTGAAAATTGAAATTTGAGTCTCGGAATTCGAAAGGAGATACAGTTGTCTTAATTATGCTTAAGTCGCAATCGCGGTGCGATCCTGGTCACTGAATGCCATTTTTAGAATCGCAAAGCAAAAAAAATGACGTCACATACACGCTCATCCACCATGGCAATTCAAAAAGGATATAAAATGTTTGTTAAGGAGGTTCACCGTTGCTGTAACCGCTCAAAAAACCCCAGAAGGCGACCTGGAAATTTTGCCTAACCTAGGCTACCTAGGTTTGAGTAATGAGTAATGATTTTACTTCTATTCCGAAAGAAGGCGTGAGAAGGAATTTCTCTCGCCCGAAAAATTCCGAAGGTGTTGGCCGGAATCGAAACCGCAATCGCGGGGTTTTGAGGGAAACACGCTACCTCTCGACACCTCTTTCAATAATTAATTTGTTTCAATTACAACCATTTTAACATGCTAACACCAAACGGAGAGTATCTTTGGGGCGTCTTAGTAGATGGCGAAGGCGTCACAAGAAACTTTAGAAACACATAGGACCCAAAATCAAGATGGAACAAGCAGTCAAGCAGTCAACGGCACAAACATCAATTTTATTATTCAGTTAGACATTTACAAAGACAACATGCTAATAGATTTTTTTTTAAAAGTTGTTATACACATAGAAAACAATTAAAACACCGATGGCCCCAGACAAAGACAGACAACCAAGGTGCAGCTACACAAAGCCTATAGCTAAAAACACATTACCAAAAAAATGATAAGTAAACAATATATGTTTTAAAAATAATATAATAAGTAGCATTTTCCTCGCTCAAACGTTAGTGTTGTGTAAGGCAAAGGGGAACAAAATGATCGCATACATTAAATTTGGCCCCAAGCGTTTTTGACACATGAGATTTTTAATATTGCATGTTTCGTAAGAGACACGATTGGCACAAATTGGCTATTATGAGAACGAAGACCAATTATAAGATCTCCTAGATATAATAAAATAATAATCAGTAAGTCCGTAATTCGTACGAAGACTCCAGTGGCCTCAACTATTATTAAATAATAAAAAGAATCATTCATGGTTAGCATTATGTAATTATAACAAATGCTAAAAACGAATAAATTTCTTTTTACAATTACAATTACAATATGTGGCCACAAGCAGCCCCGGTTGGGGGTCTGGTGTGAGGGTCCAACAACCAGTTAAGGACAAAGGTGTGGTTATCCTAATCTAACAGACTCGTTAAAGCTATTCCACTGTCGACACACTCTGGGGAAATAGGAGTTGAAGTACGAGCCGTTCTTCTACGTCTATCTTTATAGAGTATAAAACTATTTTGAACTTCACAACATCCGCTAAGCATTTATCTCATATCAGACACATCAATTAACTGATTAGTCCTCTGCAGTTAACCAGCAACAGGTCAGATGCAAGAGTATAAAAGACAATAGCTGCTACAACGACTTGCAACTCGAAATTATAGAAGCAAAATATTTCGTTGCAGTTAATGCATCTTCGCAACGTTCTATTCAACAAAGAACGAAGGTGATGCTATACACGAAAACTAGTTACTGAACTTGTGCCAACATTCCATGCACTATCATTTTAAACAATGTAAAATAGAAAAAATAAAATAAAAGATGCCCCAAGAAACTACATCGACAGTGATAAGTAACGAATAAAGATATTTATAATTGCATAGGGTGATATTCTGAGCTATTTAACAAGGTCCAGTCGACTAAAGGACACCGGAGAAAATAAAATGGTAATATCATAAACTCCAACTTGACCAAAACGTTAATAATTAAATATAACCATTGAAAAACAAAAATGAAAATATGGCGTCTTGTGGACAGCAGCTAGGTTTCACCAATTAAAACATTTGGCAAAAACAAATGTCCAGCTACCGTTTAAAAATAGTTGCCATTTTATCTAATATAACTACACACTAACAACTCCTCCTAGGTGTATTTTCTAAAACAAGAATATCAAATATAACATTTAAAAAAAAAACATAATTGAAAGTTCACGAGCAAATCAAACACACAAGACGAAAATGCTCATAAAAAATATTATAAAATGACAATATAAGTATTACAAAGTGTTAATATCTGTTGGGAAAGCAGTGCCCATTACATAAAAATCTACTCCCTACAACTTTCATTTTACGATCCCCAAAATAAAAATCCTAGTAAAACGGTTTCAACCATATCTCATCTCATAGAATATGATCGCCGAAATGGTGAAATTAATAGAATTTGTAATTAATATAACTTATTTTTCTTTAAATTGTAAATTCACATTTATACGCTCGTAATTCGAACGACTACAAAAATCTATATTTAGCGTTTCGTGATCAAAAATAAGCATGTATCGACATGTTTTTCTTTAATCAAGGACTACCCTGGATCGTCATTCGAACCTTCTATCGAAATATTTCAAAACTATCGCTTTTTGATCGCATAGTAATATCTTTAGACAAACTGAAATAAATGTTTATCTTTAGACTAACAGAAATAAATGTTCATACATGTTTTTCAGAAGCAAAATGTCGATCGAAATGTGTTCCAATCAAAACAAGTCCCGTCTAAATATTGTGGAAAGAAATTCATTCCAAGGAAATCTTAGGTTTCTTTGAATCTTTCTAACTATCATTGTTCAGATTAGTACATATTGATTGTCTTGAAATTATCGAACTGTGTCTTCATGAAACCAAGCGTTTTCATGAAGGTTTTGGCAACTACAGAAATCTTTTTGAACTGAATTTTGTGTAAACCTGGACCGCGATAAGAAGCTCCAGATCTGCAGAGCTCGTTACGAGTGGTTAATGTCGCCGGAAGTAGCTACGTTTGTGCGTACAAGTTGGCAATGTGATGACCACCGGACGTCTGGACAATCGTTTCGGTTGACCCCTTTTGCTTGGAGCCCGGCCAGGTGGCAGAAGGAAATTGGAGCAGCGAGCGAGAGGAACACCTGGCGTTCCGAGTCTCAAGCACACAGACCCTGAATACGGAGATAACCAATGGTCCAAACAAATTATCATTGGGCTTCTTGGGTTTCACACGTCCAGTTTTCATTCGGAATCTCAATTCAACTTACTTTGATTTTTCATACTTACTTCAAATTCTTGCTTAATTTCCACTACATTTTTCAATGACTGTTCAATTTTCACACGTAAATGCTTTCTTCCAAAACAGATTAATTTACAAATGCATTTCAGATATCGCGTTTCCACGAAAAGCCAGAAATCGGCAGAATTTTAACTTTTCCATTTTAAGGGAAAGGTTGGTTGGACGCAACCCCAGCTCAAAGAAGTTTGAAATTCCTTATGAAAAACAACTGACGACGAGCGAGAGATCAAAACTAACACTTTGCGGAATGGAAAGGTTAGCAGTTAGTCTTATTAATAAGAAAGTTTGGAGATCAATTTTGGTCACTTTGTCATTAAGATGACTTTCCGAAAACGGTCCTCGTCCGCCATTTTCAACATTGCACAAAATTGAATCGTTGATCGCCATTAATTTTCAGTTCCCTCAATAATAAAATATTGCGACAAATAAAATAAAAATGGGATTTAGATGTAACTTTTGTGTCTGTAATTATCTTTTCCCCAGTAATGTTACCAGTTAAAAGGCTATTGATGTTTTAAAGATCAATTTCTGTTTAAGAGAAATCCACGCCAATAATCGGGTGACGTCACGTTCATCACAAATTAAATCGGTATTGCGATATCCAAACTTTCGTTTGTGAAAAGCATTATTTGGAACAAAAGTGAGGAAAGCTGGAGTCGTTAGACACCTTGGAATATAAGAAAGACAACCAATAATCTCCTTACAGCAATCAATGATCGCCGGCCAGTTTTCAATCCCATGTTATCAGTAATATTAGTAATGTGAATAGTTAATGTGTGTAGAGTTACAGAGTAAACACGTCTACATTGTAACCTTAGAACAGTAGACAGAGCAGGGAATAGAACCTCCTCTAGGATCCAGTATTTACAATAGAATTTCTTGAAGTCGAAAGTTCAATACAGTCGAAAGGAGATTAAAAAAATATATATATATATGGCACAGGAAAAACCTTGTAATAAGCTATTCACTGGCCCGCATAAAGTTAATTTCTAGACTGAAGTGCCGATCGAACTCAGAATTACAGAAACAGTAATTGTAACACAAATATTGTAAATCACTTCTAGAAGACTATCTTATTTCTCCAGCCCATAAATCACCATTCGCCCCCAATTCATCCACCCTCGAGGGCGTACAAGGGAACCGCAATTTGCTTCGTGATGCTGATGGAGATGTTTCATTGTACGTCCCGTCGTGGCGCAGTTGGTTAAGCGACTGACTGTGGTTCGGCGGTCCCGGGTTCGATTCCCGGCGCGGG
>JAQGBY010007960.1:0-11179 GCA_034698785.1 Mycogona germanica
ACTAAACAAGTACAAATTAAGATGGTTTATGTTGCATTAGAAAATTACAATATAAGACGCTCTAAATTAACAACATTTTAATTCAACTGGTAAAGGCGACTTATTGCAAACACCGTACCTGGACTAAAGATAATTGTTTGATTAAAAAAATCTCATAAAATCAAAATAAAAAGATTGCTGTTTTCTTCAAATTCAAAGTACTTCAAAAAGAATAAATCATTTTACTGAATCAAAGGACGTGTATTTTTACGAGGGCTTTTTTGGTGAGTCGTTGCTCTCATGAACTATTTGTTGAGGTGTGCCTCATTGGATGCCACAATACCTGTAGAATTTCTGCAATATAAATCGTCTACACTATTGGATCCGGTTTCTTTGCCATTGTACAATGACGTTATACCTGAATCTTGGGGACTACCATATAATGACATGTACCTCTCTCGCTTCAATAAGAGCAGTTGGAGGGTGGTTTAAAATATCAATGTTTATTATTTTTCCCTGCTAGATCGGCGTTGTTACCCAGGCAAGAAACAAGAAAAAAATTCCTTTTTCATTTTAATCACGTCGAGTAAAAATTAAGTTTATCAAGCGGAACAGACTCGAATGTGGCCTCATTAAAAACCTCTATTCGACGTCGATCCATCATGAAGAAAAACGAGTTTAGACAAAAGATGTTGTTGCATTTTTGGAGACCTATGCGCTCGCTCATTATGCTAATTTTTTTCAAGTCATGGGACCTACTGAGCAATTATTCGAGAAAAAATATCTAAGAAATGATTTCATTTCTTCTATGATCATTATTTAGGAAAAAAGATATGGCGGATTGAAGTGGTTTTTGATGAGTGTCCCACAGCCAAAAACGGCAGTTTATCAAAATAACCGCTAGGTGCGTGCTACATGTAATTCTCGTTAAAGATTGCAACGAATCTAGTAAGCAACGTCGAGTACAATAATGAATTATTGTACTTTCAAAACACGCAACACTCCCAATCAAAAAATTGGCCATCAAATAGAATGGTCCGCGTGCTTATCAGATTCGAATAGAAAATGGGATTTTTTAAATTAATCCAGCTCTATATAACAATATAATAATATAATAATAAAACTATATGAATGCATATGAACGTGAATAAAACTATATGAACGAGAATGTATTTTGGCAGAGTCCAATTTTATCATGAAAGCGGATCATTATTTGAATGGCAAGACTCTCGTGTCCAAGATTTAGCTATGATACCGTGTAATTACAGTACTCAGTATTTAGCATTACCAGTCACTTAAAAATGGCCTAGCGGTTGAAAGCTCGTGTTTTATATTGAAAAAATCTTCTCTATACCTGACGGATTAAAATGTCTTCCTAACGGGCAGACTGATTTTATTGATCATCCAAAATATTTGTAATATTTAATTTAATTACATCATGGTGTTTAGGTTTTTTATTTATAAACTCCACTACAATTATTTTAATGGATTAAAGATAAAGGAAAACAGTAATAGATAATGGGATACGGATTAAAATGAGATAGATTTTGGCCAATATGAATCAACTTTTGCTGTTAGAGCCATCATAGACATTGCATAGAAACAAATGTTCCAGGCACAGGTGTCCTCATAGATCAAACGTTGGGGGGTGAGGCGGATAAACCATATAATTGTTTAAGCATCTGTGAAAAAGCACGGGACATCCGTATCAAAATAATGTTTTCTAAAACTTTTTTGGAGAAATGTAAATTGTCGGTGAACTTATCAGTTATTCTGGAACAATCCGTATAACTACTGGTATTGGAGTACAGATATGACTACTTGTGTACGAGTGCCGACGACATAGTGTTCAAGTCAGATTTTTCTGCTAGTTTCATATATCTACAGATTGCAAATTGTGAAAAATAGTTTCCAGTTCATAATCACTAAACGGATCCCACCAAAAAGCAATTACGTCATACAACACACGTGCATCCGGACCACAGCTCAAGACATCGTCAAACTGAGTGCAACATTGATGCAGAAGAATCTTTCTAGGCATTGGTGACGTTTTCACTTTGTCTTTTCCTTTTTTTTATTCAGAAGTTTTTGTATCCAAATAGTTGGCGACGCCAACAAGAACAATAAAGGCCAAGTGGATCCGCTGATTTACGAGTGGAAAAAGTTATGAGGCGCGAGACATTACGCGAATATTTTAGCCGTCAAATTATTTCAGAACAATTTGGCTGTGGAGAGAAAAAGAGTGGAACACACTTAGATTCAGCAGCGTTTTTACATTTGCCCACTCAAACTTCAGGTTGATATTGGCAGACTGATCTATACTGCGACACTTTTAAGCTTTCATTATTAACCCTTTAAGCGACCAATTGAATTTCTAAAACCCACATCCCACATGTGATTTAATTTTGACTTAATTCGATTTTCGATTTAAAAACCGCATTTTGTGAACCGGAAGTCATGGACACCTGACAGTGATTTGGAAAGGTGGCAAATGTGGCTGTAATATTTTAGCGAGGTAGATTCATAAATGTTAATTGCTGGCAGCACAGCTCCAGCACCAATTCGGCAATGCAAGATGGGCGCAGGAATCATGACTCCAGCATGCAGTGCTGGAAAGAGGGGGTCATCCAGAAGCTGGTCCAGTAGCTCCCAGGTGGCCCCCTTCTTCCGGCACAACATGCTGGAGTCACGGCTCTGGCGCCAATCCAGCAATGCAGGATTGGGCCTGGAGCTGTGACCAGCTTTGGTTGCAGCCTACCTGATTTCCGGTTCATTTCCGATGCACTTTTTCACACCTCAAAAACCCTTTCCTAGGCAGCCTAATTTAGGCAACATTTCCAGGTCGCTCCCTGGGGGGTTATAAGATGTTCGATCACCGGTGAACCCACTTAACAAACATTACCAATACAAACATCCTGTACGTGTTTATCCTGTTCTCACGTGAGTGTGTTGAGTTCTTGCTACTGTATTTCTGATGCAATCCTGGCCTAACAGCCAGGAAAATCCAACATAACCTACTAGAAATTCCGATCATCAAAATGGAAAAAATTGTGTGCATCTTTTCAAAAACAATTTCTAGAGGCAGATTAACCTAGATAATTAGATAATAACAGGAATAAAAGTATGGTAGAGTCGAGCCAATTTTGATTAAGTTGTTCCAGAAGGCCGAGATGACAAAATCAATATTGCCGCTAGATGCGGTTTAGTTCCCCAAACAATTGAGCAACTTGATGTCATTGGCACATGATACACAACATCGACTTAGCCTGTTTTTCTTGCACACTCCCTTTTGTGATTGAGTAATTGTGCAGAAATGCTTTATCAATTATGTGTTCACCTTCCTTTAGAATAAAAGAAAAGCCGAGAGGCCCGTGCTTGTACGTCATCTTTCCCACGCTAAAGAATAAAGATCCCTAGACTAGGCCAAATTACTAGGTCGCCTCTATGAGGATATTGCTATATATTGTACGAGAGTGCATAATTTTTGTAGGTGAAGAAGTGATCGTTAGAAGGAGTTGTGAAACGCAGGGACTCGGTTCAAAAGGGGAAAACTGAGTAGACAGAAGTGACGGAACAGTCGCCTATCTTTCAACTGTACTCTAGACCTTTCAGGCTCATTGGGTTTGACACATTTGTTTGTTCGTCCAATTCACCAGCACAATGTAAAAACTTAGGTTCAATATTGTTGTGATAGGGGAATGGAACCACTAAGTTGAGGATGCGGTGGTTGTTGGAAGAAAGGCGACGTGGGAGTTTGACTCGAAAGATTGTCTCTAAACTTGGGCGAGTAAAACTGAGTGTGGCGATGGGAAATTGGAGAGGGGGCGAGAAACATCCCCAGCTCCCCCACCCTTATCTCTACAGGACTAAAGAGAGAGAAGGACGTCAAACGATGTCGCCTTTCCCCCGATCCCCAACGATATTAATCTAGAGTCCCCAGTTTCGATCTCTCATGATTTACGAGCGAATTTTGTAAACGGTGCATAAATACACTTTATGTCCTCTGTCGTCAAACGTCGTGCAAAACCCACTAAGTTGTGTGACAGTGTTGCCAAATGATGGCGTCCAAAGATGCGTGGCGAAATCATTAAGAAATGACCCGAGTTTTAAATGTATCATGAGATTTGATGAGTTGAAACTGTAAATAAATGAAAATACATGGTAGCCTAAAAAAAACGTTTCACTAGAAATGTGATCATAAAAATGTAAATCTTTCCTTTCTTTATGAGTTGGTCTTTCGCACATACAACTCCGTGACGTCATCATTCAAATTCTTAAGGTTGAAAGTGACGCTCACAATTCCAAGAGGCAAGCGCGATGTCTGGGTGCATTAAAAAAGTAGTGGATTCAAGATTGATCCTAAAAATGTTAAAATTTAAGAGAAACTAATGAAATTTTACACACACATGAATGAAAGGTGACCAAACAAATGAGTATTACATTTTTAGTTTAAAGGTATCTGTTTTGACTGAGAATTCCATTCAAGGAGACAATTTCATCATTGACAGATCGACGCACTGGTAGCAGTGAGCTGGTGTGCCATCTTGTTGCTTTACACAGTTTATTTGATTTCTTGGTTCTTTAATCATTTGTTTCAGGTCATTTTTGATTATGTTTTGTTCAATGAACAATAAAATTTGCAGATTCTTTGCAATGTCTGCTAGTTCAAGTAAAATTGTGGCTGATGTTGGCTTAACACCAAATATGCAACGTCTGAAATGTTTTAAACTCTGTGCGCAGTTTTCTGTCTTCTTGTGTTCAGTTTTTATCCGGAATTTTCTTTTAGCTAGAAATTGCTTGGCACTGAAATTTTTACGTAAAAACAAAATCGCATTTCGCTCTTGTGTAGCTAGCGTCAGTTTGAACCTTAAGAATTCGAATTATGACGTCACGGAGTTGCACGTCTGCGAGACCAGTTCATAAAGAAAGTAAAGACAAACATGTGTGCCAAATTTTAATGGACTAAGTTAAATGATCAAATATCTAGCAAATCGTTTTTATAAGATAACCCTGTAGAAATACCAAAATTTAAAAATGAAATTGCGCGCAACTTAAAAATGCCGCAAATGCTCCGTAGCAGAACTCACAACCAATGGTTTGGTGACTCAAAATTCTGATCAAGTAATCGCCGCTAGAAATCGCCTCTTTTCTAATTTCCAGAGCAATGAGAAAAGAAAGCCAATTAATTTATCAGTCACAAAGATAATTTAAAGAAACCCTAGGGACGAGCACCACACTATCATACGGCTTCTATCGTGGTGAGGAAAGGAAACAAGTATTTTGTTATCTTAAGTCAAAATACTTCCATAATTAAACAGACTTAATAATAAAATTTAAAAAAGCATAATAAGAGCATCATTAATAATTTTAGCCTATGCCAATTAAAATTTTAAAATCGTGATGTCAATTAAATTGAATATTTGCTATTTTCAAAATATGGAGAATCCGGCAAACTCAGAAAATTTGGATTCACTCTACTCTTTAATCTATTTGTTGTTGAGGTTCACCAGCATTTCTGTGTCTTAATGTTAGACCCTCTAATAGAACTAAAACGTCGAGGTCCATATTCCCCTGTAACAGTATTCACTATTATTCATTAAAGTTGAAGAAAAGTTTCCGCCATCTTGGTTCAGCCTTAGAAAACCCGCTGCCCAGTTTGGGTGTTAAATTTCAATATGTTGTTCTCTGGTTCGGTAACACCACAATGATATTAGAACTTTATGTTGTTCCTCAAATTTCCTTTCAATGCAACTTCTTTGCGGTTTCGATTTTGAGCATTTCCCCGTATTTCCCCAGTTGACGTTTTAACAGTTTCCATCTCTTCACCGGAAAATGAAAATAGGATTGTCGTCTGTTTGTCCAAAATGGTGCTGAAGTTTTGATGCATTTCTCACCAGTTCCAGATTTTCAAATTGATATTTATAAAATATCTCGCAAACACTGTTACAATATTGGAAGAAAGTTTGTTTTCATTTTTAGCAATCTAGATATTTGTATTGTTAAATGTTTGGAAATCGTTATTTTTTGTTAAATTACATGTTGCAGTTAAATTGCCATGACGTTCGTGTGATAAACAGTTTCACCATTGCTCTCTTTCTTTATGTCGACTCTACTAATTAGTGTTCCTTTAAGGTTGGCCTATTATAAAAGCGTATCAAGGTAGGGATAGCGGTTACCGGCAAGCGCAGCACACCGACACCAGTGCCATCTTTGTTCAGTACTAAATATGTGCTTTAAAAGGATTTTTTTTAGAGCAAGGGCAATTCATCACGGCACATTACACCTCAGCGGGCCAATTAATCAGACGGCCACGCCGACCCCAGTTTGACCGACCAGTGCAAAACTAAGTGAGAACGGAACAGCTCCGAGCTGATCACGCAACCGACCGAAAATCCACGCTGGGAAGTTAATTATTGCGTGCCTTGCGCGTTTAAGCCTTATCCCCCCACACCCACCTCTAGGTCCCCCTCCCTCCACCCATCAAAAACTCTTCCCTTCCCCCGGCCACCACTAAACGAGCTTCCATCAATTAATTTGATGAAGCAGCGATCGAAAGCAAGCGGACGGTCGTGTATCGAGGGAATAAAATGGATGAGATCGTCGACGATTATGACGCCGGAGAAATAAAGCAAATGGTGGCGCTAGTAGCAAAGCGATCAATGCCATAGACTGTCATCGACTGCTACGGATTCAATCAAACTCATAACGATATATATGGATATTTGAGTGGCACTGAGGGGTGTCGAGTGAGAGAGAGAGAGCCAGGTATCCTAACCACTAGACAACATAAGATGAGTGATAGAGAGGATAGCGTGTTTTCCTCGTGGCCAGTGTTCGCGGTTTCAATTCCGGCCAACACCTTTGGACATTTTTGGGGGCAAGAGAAATTCCTCTGCACGCCTTCTTTCGGAATGGAAGTAAAATTATGGCCCGTACCTGTACGATATCCTGACAAGTTGAAGATCTCTTTCCTAGGTAGCCTAGGTTAGGTAAAATTACCAGGTCGTCAACCTGGGATAAGATAAGAAAGCACCAATGAACCTCCCTAACAAATAATATTTTAGAGTGGGGCCGATTACAAGAACAGAAAACAAGTCCATTCAACCAATTTACAATTACAATATGTACCTACAAGCAGCCCCGGATGGAGCCTATGGCGGGGGTCGAACTACCAGTTGTCTCTTGAGATTTGTTAAGGAGGTCCAGAAGTAGAACTAGAACCCCCCAAGAGGCGACCTCGTTATTTTGCCTAGCCCAGGCTGGCTTACAATCTTATATTAAGAATGTCTGGATTATTTTCAATAAAAATGGGGATGGGAAACATGAAATCATCGCACTTCACATTTTTATATATTTGTCTGATTGGTGAAATTAACCGAGCTGGACAATTCTCATTAATTATTATCGGACGGTGCACAATTTTAATAGATAGGGGAGTCAGGATCACTGAACACTGTTTGAGGGGAAAATGGATTTTCTTGGACCTCGGTTCTGCCGTCAACTATCGGACGACTTATTTTTAGACGACCGGAAAAGATCGTCGATCACAAGAGGGCGAGCGCTTCCGGTAATTTATTGAAACCTTTAGCCTACGACGTCGTTGAGTCTCTTGATTCTCGTCGGCAGAGTGGTGTGACGTGTGCGCACTCGTGACCCACCTTAACATGTTGTATGTGTATTGTAAGCGAGAAAGAATGCGGTCTCTTGGACGTCACCCGTAATTAAAGGCTTGGTCAGCATTTGCCCCTTCGATCTCAACTACTGAGACCCCCAGTTCAAAACTCTATCCAAAGTACCTCCAAGAAACTTAAATTTCGATCACAATTGTGCAAATAAGAAACACCACATTTCCATTAGTTGATCATTTTATGTTTTTGAATTAAGGAAATGGGACCATGTGGGAATATTTGATACCAGATCAATGTGACACAATATCTCTTTCTGCTTGGTGTTTGATTGGCGTAGTTCCAACTTAAATGTTATATACAAACGTTACGTTGGATCTCAGGAGTTTGACGTTTCGAGCGCTCAAATATGGATTTACTGATTTAGGATATTGAAGTTGGTATCTCAGGGCCTTGGTTCAAGTAGGCCAGGGTAGGCGGTGAAAGGATGAATAAGGGATAGGGGATCCCATGAAGAGGGACTCCGGCCAAATGAGCAGTAGATCAATAACTTACAAGCTGTTCGGTGCCAAAATAGAGTGAACGATAATCATCATTTGGCTAAACGAGATCTTAATTTCTTAATTTCCGTCTCACAAGCAAAGCACAATCCTCAATTAAAGGTGAACCAATTATGTATTTGAAATACTCAATGCAATTAGTCAATTCCAATTACAATATGTGCCCACAAGCAGCCCCGAATGGGGCCTAAGGTGGGGGTCGAACGACCAGTTAAGGACAAAGGTGTGGTTGTCCTATCCTAACAGGCTCTTGACTTGAGCCTCATTTAGGCTATTCCACTGTCGACACACTCTGGGGAAATTAGGAGTTGAAGTACGAGTCACATCTACAATGCAGCTCCTGAACCATTTTAGTATGTCCCATTCCTCTACACCTAGTAGGAGCCTGTCTCACAATTTCCCCAATTTTCACATTACAATTCCTTTGTCAAAACATACTACAGAAAATATTTACATTTTTTTTTTTTTTTTTTTTAGTTTCCATCAACTGTAGTCAACCGCACTACAGGCTTACGTCCCCCTCATGGTGCTTGGGCACTGTGCGAGGGGGAACGACCAGTACCCCGGGATCGAAATATTCGAAAGCCCGCGCCGGGAATCGAACCCGGGACCGCCGAAACCACAGTCAGTCAATCTACATATCTAGTTCTAAGCTATATAAAGAAATATATATTAAATGGTGAATTCGGGACAGGCTGAATGAAGGAGACGAGCCGAGTGGCGTATGGATAGCATGTGGTACACCTTTTCTGCAGAGGGAAATTTCATCATAAATCTGTCATCTTGAATTTGTGATGTGTGATTATATTTCCGGTGCAAAGGTCAACTGGAAGGGCAAACACATTAGAATGTAAGCTTAATGTGTCAGCCCAAACCAACCCTGTGACTGTACAGAAGTTGGGTTATGTGAGCAAGTACTAGAATAGCAGACAAAAACCTGGGTCTTTTTATTTTTATTATTATTTATTAAGGGGTATACCGCTTGATTTAACCGCTCAAAACCCCCCCAGGAGGCGACCTGGTAATTTTGCCTAGCCCAGGCTTAGTATAAGCTACCCAGGTAGGGATCTTTCACGTGTACCTGACATCGTACAGGCACGGCTCCCACGGCTTACTTCCATTCCGAAGGAAGGCGCGTTAAGGAATTTCTCTCGCCTGAAAAATTCCAAAGGTGTCAGCCGGAATCGAATCCGCGATCACGGGCTTAAGAGGCGAACGCGCTACCTCTCTGCCACCGACACCTCCAAAAAAAAAAAAAAGTCATTCTAGCAAACTACTGGGTTACACACAATAGTCCAGCACAATATAGTCACCCCAAGTTTCTCTGTGTGGCATTACTACTAACGGGGATAGTATACCTTTTCATTGTCTTCAACCGAAAGTCAAGTTTTTTAATCTTCCCTTTCTTCCAGTATTACATCAATGCCAATCAAAAGAAATGCCCTCATTAGGTCGGTCGCGTCAGGAGGAGATGCGGTTGTAGCATGCATAGAAGTAAAAAACTGCAGGAAAAAAGTGATTCAAAATAAATTCGCCACTTTCACCACCACCAAAAGCATAATCTCCCAAAAATGCAACGAGCCATAAAAGTTCTATCCAATTTTTATAATGTTTTCTCTAGCCATTTCTGTAGTACCTGCAAAAGTTGACTATGGTTATCGTTAGGGAAGTCTTTATGGAAGAGAAGGAGGTGGGGTATGAATGATAGGGGAGGGTCGCCTAAAGGCACAGTGGCGTCCAGCAGAGCGTGCTATAATCAAATGCTATTCATCCAGCAACGTCGACATTAAACACGCTCCGTAACCACCAAGAGATAGTGGGTAGTCCGTGAATGGCTTTTTGCAAAGAAAAAAATTAAACACATCGCGCAAGAAAATCTGAGCAAAAACAACAAAAGTACAACAAGCATACATGTACAGATAAGTGTTCAAAGTCACAGAGGGCTTCGAATTACGATTGATCACAACCTCTCTTTTCCTTCACGAAAGTGATCGTAAAGAAAAGGTATACGAGCATAATGTATTGAGGAAATACGAATGGAGTAAAGATTGAGAAAACTAGTAACCATTCTTATTATTTTTTATTCCTATTTCATCTGCAACTCTGCAGGATACGTTAAAGATGCCTTTCCTAGGCAGCCTAGGTTAGGTCAAATTACTAGGTAAGCCTCGATCGTCTCCACTGCACAGCATGGACTAGTTTATTTTGTCTTTAAATAAGACTTTAACTTGGGTGGGTGTCATGTGGCAAAGAGGTAGCGCGTTCGCCTCTTAGCCCGTGATCGCGGTATCGATTCCGGCCGATTTTTCGGGCGAGAGAAATTCCTTAACGCACTCCTTAACTCCTTAATTAGAAGGAAGCTTCCTTCGGAATGGAAGTAAAGCCGTGGGACCCGTGTCTGTACGATGTCAGGTACGTACACGTTAAAGATCCCTACCTAGGTAGCTTATACTAAGCCTGGGCTAGGCAAAATTACCAGGTCGCCTCCTGGGAGGTTCTAGTTTTGGACCTCCTTAACAAATAGCTCAGATACAACTGGTCGTTCGACCCCCACCATAGGCCCCTCTCTTGGGGGCTGTTTGTGGGTAGATATATATAATTGTAATTGTAACTACTTGTTAAGGTGGCCCACTAGTGTTTTCCCCCGAATCGATGAAATGTAAATCCCTGGGTAGCCTTCAATGCCATATAGCCTTGCCAAGGTAGCCTAGCCTAGTTACTTACAATGCTAATGTAGTCTTATCTAGTAGCCTACAATGCCCAGTTAGTCTAGGCTATCGATAGTGAACCATTTACTATTTTTGAACTCTGATAGTATTGTGATACTATCGATAGCCACATTCTCCCCCTTGGTCTGTCGTGTGTTGACATTACTCATTTTCCCCCCTTCACTGTAAACACTGAACTTCAGGATTTTCTGTACAATCGAGAACCTGCCCGAGAGGTGTCGGTGGCAGAGAGGTAGCGCGTTCGCCTCTTGGCCCGTGATCGCGGTTTCGATTCCGGCCGACACCT
>JAQGBY010007961.1:0-11176 GCA_034698785.1 Mycogona germanica
CCGTGGTTCAACTCCCGGTCTGCACGAAACCCTATATTTTCCCAATTACCAGTTCTAATTAAATAATAGTAAAATATAATTATAAAAGCGAGTTCGCCACTCGGTTCGCCTTCTTCATTCGGTGCTGTCCCCAATTCACCATTTCCGAATCCCATCATCCTGACGTCCTAACAAATCTTTCTCACGTATATTTGAAGAGCTTGACACCCAGTGACAAACCATGTCACGAACCTGCTAAACAAAGTTTGAAATATGAATGACGTCAAACACATTACAAGTTGATCGCCACGTAATGGCATTTGGCAATGAGCAAGAGCCGGTGACATTGCAGAAAATAATCGACAACCATGAAAGTGGTTTTAGCGATTGTCGTTCTGACCGTTATCCAAGGAATACAATCTGACGTAGTACTCGTAACACCCAATATCAGCACTGTCCACTTTGGGCAGTCGTTAACCTCTGTCCAGTCAAACACAATAGGAACGGAAGAACCTGCACTCCAGGAGGTCATCCAGTCTGAGATTGGTGCAGCTCTCCTTGCCAATGTGCTCAATTCCAGTGACTCAGTTATCACCTTGGCCAATGTGGTCATGCGGCTCTTTCGCAGTTGGAAAGCAATTGTTTGGAAATTGAAGGACCACTTCCGGCACCCGTGGAGCATGCTGCTGAAACTCCTAAGCCAAATAAAAGTGCCTCTGCCTGCCGGATTGTCGGAGCCTTGTGACCGGCATGTCCGGCTCTTCTTCAGTGACTTGCTGGACTCACTCATCCAGCAGAGGAACCCACTGCAACAGTGGTCACTTCAGAGTAAGTCACAAACTATGTCTCAGATAATGACATCAGATTAAAAGTCACTCAATCCAATAAAACTAAAGGTCTGTTCCGTAAAACGAAATTTATAAAAGTCGTTAACCCTTTAACCGGTCAATTAATTTTTCGCTCTATCCAATCATGTGCTTTGCATTTCTCTGTGATTGGTAGATTTTTGCCAGGATTTTTTTGAAAAGTGATTGCGGATTGGTGTGAACGCTTATAGTCGTCTTGGTCGGTTAAAGGGTTAATGGCCATCGGGGCTTGCCTAAACTTATTTAGATGGATCCAGCTCAACGAATTGTGTGAGATCTAATAACATGCCATTTTAGCCATGAGTCCATATGTGTGTATTTCTCAACCACCAATCAAGTGTTGGATGCCATGGTCAAACCTCCATCCGGAATATTGAGAGGAATACTGGTCTGGCCCGGAAGTTTCAGCGAGTGCGTCAGCATTGTGGTCGCCAAGAACGGGTCATCGGGAACTGCGGGGGCCAGACCCGGTGACCCGGATGTGGCTTTTGTCGGCGAACATTGCTTGGTTCAGGTTAAACTAAATACGTCATCGTTACAACATAGTACTCCAGATTTGAAGGTAAGCTTACCGAATTATTCTTTGAATGCAGGTAGTAACTTTATTATTTAGGAGGACATTTATTTGGATGAAACAGTGTTTTAAGGCTTTCCCTTTCAAATAGCTAATCTTAACGCAAATATTTCCAAAATTCAAGCAATCTGTTCAAGTGATTAAACATTACATTTCAGAATTTAGCCGTCATTGCACATCAAAAGGATGTAGGCTTAATGCTAGCAGTTTGCTTTCCGAGTACGTGCAACAATGTCGACAAAAATAAATTAATGGGGTTCGGTAAGTTCAGACAAAAAAAACCACATTCGCATTAAAATATATTAGTCTAGAAAATAATAGAAAATACATGTATATCGTAATGGATCGCAAACAAACAAAAATACAAGAACATTTCCATCACCACTACTACAGGGGTCAATATGTATATGACAAATTGAAGATTGAAAACCATTTGAATGGATATTTTGGACTGACATTTGCAAAAATAACCGATCTTGCGACGAATTTTTGTAAATGAAAATTCTGACAAGAATGCTTATAGCAATGTAGTAGATAAAAATGTAGATCAAATATCATGATTGCTCATAATTTCAATTCGCAGTTACTCAATCCTTTGATTCTGATTTTGTAAAATTGGAATCTGGAACGTTAAGATTTAGGTTTAATGGATAGTCTAAAGGATTTTTAAGCAAACAAAACATAAGCGCATGCACAAGGAAAATGTTATCCATCATTACAATCTCAATATAATTATTGTGGGTTTCTCTTGGTTACATGGACAGCACCAGCCAATCTGGGCATGAACGTCAATGAGGTCATGTGTCACACGAGAAATGAGCCACCCATGGACACCGTGGCCATTTTAATGAGGTAAAATATTAAAAATTGCAAATGTATTCTTCAAAGAATCAGAATCGCACTGGGTTTAATAGAGAAGTTTCCTGAATAGTGTTACTTTTAACAGTGTGGCCACTTACAAATTAATTCGAGGTTATCCTAAAGTTCAAACCAAATCCTCCTTCAACCACAATTGTAAATGTTCCTGTAATTGTATTTGTAAGAGTTAAGAATGTCTCATCATTCGCTCACTATACAACAGTTATTACCCATGAAGAAATTCTTCAATTTATTTCTAGTATCATCCTGCTCATCCCAGTTATGCTAGTATTGGTTGGATCAATATTTGACTTGTGGACCAAACATGTCTCAGAAGAAGTTGAAAAAAGAAAGACAGGTAGTCGCACTTACTTGAACAATTGACGTCAAATGGACAAAGGTCCTTGATAAATTAGATCAAGCTCATTATTTCTCAATAATACCAGTTTTTCATTAAGCCAATGGGAGGCTCCACAAAATTCGAGTCCAATGGACTTGTACTCATGGTGTTGTGATTTTGACCAATCAAATTTAGACCTTGAACGAAAAACTGGCTTTGGGTTTAATGACAAGCCACAGTTTTCCCAAATGAATATAACTCGGTTCACTAAAACAAAACATTCGCCAAAGGATTGTGTAGAATGTAAACAGTTCTTAGCATCTATATAATTATTAATTTAAAAATAATCAAATTAATAGTTATCAAATGTCATTATTTCCAGACACAAATTTAACTCTTCATTTTCATTTACAGGATCCAAATTTCTGCTGAACTTTTCTGCATTCAAGAATATCGGAAAGCTTCTTGCCATACCCGAATCATCTGACAACACCTTCAGTTTCATTCAAGGAATTCGATTCCTGAGTGTAGCGTGGGTGGTCTATGCTCACACCTTTGTATCGATAACTTTTCATGAATTTCCATGGCGTGAGCACCTTTTTTTTTGCTAATTACTATGTATTGCCCAACACGATGATCGTCCACGAAAGACGAGGACCATGAGGACAAACAGCTGATCACCATGATTGGTTTGCTGAGTCTTCAGAGGAGCAGACCTTCACGAGCAAGGGTTCAGATGACTGGAACTGGTACCCCAGGTGACACCAATGGCTGTCACCTGGGGTTCCGGAACCGGTCAGCTCACCTGCACCCCAGTACACCACCTAGGGGTGACCGTGGCTGAGCCCAAACCATTGTGGTCGCCACCTCTTGTCCACCTCAGAGATGGAACTCCTCCAACATTTTAATACATTTTAAAAAAATATATAAAACAATAAATGATTACCCACAGGTCACAATTTAGCTTAGCACACTTAGTGTTGGATGTACCAGAGACCCGCTGTACATGCATAAGTATCAAACGGGGTCCTATGTACCGAAGACGATTTGAACCGAAAAACGATATTACGTTTAAAAAATTTGACATGTCATTCCTTGGTTTGTTCTGTAGGAGAGTTGATGAACATTTTTGATATCGTTAAAATCTGGTACGTCGCACCTATAATAGCAAGCAGTCGGCTCTCAGTAGAAACCTTTTTCTTTATTGGGTGAGTTTTTAAATAAATATCAGAAATCATTGTTCCGATTTCAAATTGGAAAGAAATGAAATGAAATTTAGCGTGTATATATGTTCAAAATACATACCATTTCCAATTGCCTTTGTTCAAGTAGTGCCCGGATTAATTGAATAGCTCGAAATATGACGTTACGGAGTTGCATGTGGACAAGGACAATTGAAAAAACCGACATTCAGAAATCGACCTCGAGTTATCAAGGTCATGGCCAACTGCGGGCAATTCAGAAATGTTGTCCTCAGCGCCATCTTGAGGTCGACGTCGGGCAGAATCTTTTTCTATGCCTTCCCGGCCCACAGCTTATTTGATGTACAATAAATAAATCATTGGTTTCTCCAATTAAGGAATGAATGGGAGACTTTATTTTGAAGGGTGGGCACCTCACTTGAAAATAAATTATAGTAAATGTACATGTCAAACAGAGTCCAAATTCTAGTATTCTCATACAGAGTGTACTCTTTTTTTTATTCTTTCAGTGGTTTCTGTTCAGTCTACTTCTTTCTAGAGTACAAAAAATCAAATACGATGACGGTGACTGAGGCTCTGTCCATGTACTTGAAGAGATATTTGCGGTTAGAGGCAAAAAATACTAAAACACTTATTTTAAAATAGTAACGCTGCACTGACATGAACAGAATAACAATCCTGTTTTTGATACGACATTGTATTTATAATAATATGGTATATGAAGCGAGTGATGGCTACTATAGGCATGGCATTTATGTTCTAATTTCAGATTGACCCCATGTCTGGCCTACGTTGTGGCCTTTGTGGCTGGCCCTTGGAGGTACATGGGCAATGGACCATTTTGGTCGGTCGTTCAAACTGAGAGCGACAATTGCAGGACACTGTGGTGGAGCGACTTGATTTACATCACCAACTTTCTTAATCCAATTCCAGTTGGACACCAGTTTAACGTATGAATAAAGAAAAACTAGGCACTGAACACTTTTAGTGAGAAATAAAATTAAGAATCCAGTGCACGACATTTCATCGATCGAAAGATTTCAAGATCTTAAGGTTGTGCATATATACAGTATTACATAAGCGAACAATGATGAGGGCACAATGTTATTATCTCTTCCTTTCCAGTGTCAGAACCAATTTTGGTATGTCATGGTTGACATGCAGATATATTTGATGGTGCCATTATTGCTTTTGCTGATTGTTAGGTAAAGTATTTCAATTTCAACCCCACTTGTATTGGACCCCCTTGTATTAGCCCACTTGGAAGATTCGTGCAAATTTATCGAAATGGTCAATTCAATATCCCCAAGATTCCTCAAACATATTCAAGAATGACCAAAGTTTTTTTTTTGGGAAATTCAACATGCATAGTTTAATTTCAATCGCACTGTATCTGCAGGAAACCAAGATGGGCCACCGTCATCATGGCACTTTTGTATGTCGCATCGATGATAGCATTTGGAGTCATATACAATCATGAGGACCTTCGTTATCTGTTATCTCCTAGTTTTGAGTAAGTCCTAGTAAGGTTTTCAAGAACATAGTCTAATATTGTAGATGCTGAAATAATAGTTTACAATATATGTCGTGGTACAAGTGCCACCAGCAAGGTGCAACATTATTGGTGAGAAATTTTAAAATTGAAATTTGAGTCATTCCTAATTAAGTATTCCCAAATTTAATAATAGCCTAGTTATTTTCGGCCGATATATTAGATATTTTAAAGGAAGGTCTATCACCTTAGGGCCAAGGTGCATATATATGGGGGGAAAATCATTTTTATTTGTTTGAAAACCGATTGCCCATGCCAAACCCATTGCAGTATAAAATTCGATAGTTGTGACTATTTCAATTCCATCATCACCATGGATCAATTCCTCCGTGATGTTTTACGTGTCAATTAATGATTCTGTCTTGTTTCTATCCTCCTTTTAGCCAGTTTGCAATAATGATTAAATCCTTGAAGAGATTAAATATTGCCTACAGAAATCCAATTCTGAGAACACCACCTTACCTGATGGGAATGGGGTTGGCCTATTACATGCATCTGATCAGAAAGACTAGAGTTCACATGAAATCGGTATGAGAATGGCACATGATGTGTACAACATGTACGTTCATGTATGTACTTCGGAATAATTGTGGTGTTAATATTATTTGTTAACATAGTCTCCAAAGTGTAAAATGCCATTTTTTCAGCTCAAACCATTTGTCTTTACATAGGTTGAACATTAAAATTTCAATATGATTACAGAACAGCTAACACTTCAAACCTGGTTAAAATATTGTTTCCGAATTTGGCATTGACTATGACAAAGAACTGGATGACATTGTTTTGACAGCCATTCAGTTTTACCGATTCTATTCAGCTTTCTTCTGCCCATGTTATTCCTTAAAAAATAGCATTATCTATTCATGGGATGGATGTCCAGTCTCAGCCTAACGTCGCTCCTAGTTTACATCCATATTCCATTCACCCATGGATCTGCGGATGTTCCGATTTGGCTAAATTTCATCTATGGATTGACGTCTGCCAGTTTGTGGAGTCTAGCTATTGGATGGATAATATTTGTGTGTGCCAGTGGATGCGGTGGTGAGAAATAGTTAGTTGGGATACTTTGATGTGGTCAAAATTATATGGCATACGGGATCTTCTTTTGAATGACAGATCATAGCTCTGCGCTTGAAAATTCTAGTTAGTTTAAACAATCCTTTTTGTTTTAGGGTTAGTGACGAGGTTCCTGTCATGCCATCCGATGGTGGTCCTTGGTCGCCTCACCTACTGCATCTTCCTCACACACTACGCAGTGAAGGAATCTTTTTTAGTTGGTGGACTGACTTCAATATCGGTGGACACATTCTTTATGGTACGTATTCACGGATGTTTACAGTGGATGTCGCAAGAGTTCAACAAGTGGGTTGAAATTTGCCTACACTGTGACAGTAATTTGTACATTCTTGATGTGCAATGAACTGAAATGAACCAGCAGTAATTTTTTTCAATCCCAGTGTATTTGTTTTTAATTCGTAAAACCAAATATTGGTGTATTTACAGATTAGTTCTACCATCTCCATCCTGTGCATTTCCATTGCCACCGCCATTGCCCTATACGTGTTGGTGGAAGCTCCTTTCGCCTCAATCAGATCACCACCACAATCGATAAATAGGAAACACATTAATGGCTCCGAAGAAGTCTTAAGAAACGCAACCAATCTCAAGAAGACGATTATGATGGAAGGCGCCAATGAGAACATGTCGCTCGTATATAATGATGAATTGTCAATGCTCAAAGTACGAGCTCGTATAACCAAAGATAAACTAACTGAATAAGAAGAATCATCAAGAATCCACAATCATTTTTAACAGCATTGGTGTGAACATATTGTCTATGACGTGCGATAGGTCCACAGTTGTCTGAAAGATCGTTAACACAATTGATAATATCATATTTTGTTGTATGAAAACATTATTTTGTTTAGACTCGATTCACATCACATACTTGTTAGACCTGAAATGAATGACTTGTCACATGTTATTATTGCACTTTATTTATTATTTTCTCAGCGCATGGTTTTATTCAACATACAAAAAATAGACATTAACAATTATTTGGTCATCAATATGCGCATTTCTTTTACAGATTTGGCATTAAAAATGCAATCAATAAATTTATATAAAAGCCCAACTAAAATATCGAAGCAACATTGAATATTTTTAGCTTTGAATTCCCGTTGACACAATAAAATAACAACTAGGTGTACATTTGGTATTTTCATTTTACAATGATTCAATATGCACTAATGAAGTGTGAATTTTTTTTCTAGATAATTGATGTTGATTTTCAGTACTTTTCTAATTATTGTTTAGATTCTCTTCCAAACGATAACAAATCAGCCGATCCGTCAGCGAGATTCTTGGTGTAGTAGTCAATTGGTTTATCCCAGGAAATCACCCAGATCAAATAAAATGTCCTTAAGACTGAAAAAATATAAATTCAGAATCACACCTCAATATCCCACCCTGTTGGAATCTCAGGATAGCGAAACTTATCACATCTCCATCTTTTCTTAAAACTTCCTGGGTGCATCCAGTCACTACATCAATTTTATTACAATCCCCTTAAGTCTGACGCAAGTGCAGATTGTTGAAAGGAGTCGTGATCACGGGTTCAATTCCCAACCGAGACCTCTGGAATTTTTCCGACAAGAAAAAATTCTGCAAACGTCATCCTTACAATAAAGCAATTGCCGACGTCACTGACACCAGAAAGAGTCACACCTATGGCAAGGAAAAGAGGTCGTGAACCGACCTAGAAAAGTGAGGGGACGATCTTGGCGGGTGATCACGTATGTTGCTGCTCCGTGTGGCGAGGCAATCACTCAATGCACTGGGCTTTTATTCTGTCTAATTACAATCTATTGGATAGTTTTTATGCACGTGTGCACGTACATTCTGACGAGTCTACTTACATGCCAATATGATGTGAGGACTCGCTGCTGCTGCTGCTGCTGCTGCAAGGGCATTTGTATTTGACACCATCTTTCTCGCATGTTGACCAACACGGTTCTTTCTCTTTCGAGTATATACTTTTTGCAAACATATTCAACACTGAAACAGTAATTGGCAAATTAAGATAAACAGATTTTATTTTTCAAAATTGATTTTGTTAAATAAGGTATTCTCATTTGGCAATTATTGAAAATTGGCACTCTCCAAATCCCTTATAAAGCATAGGGTGGTACTTAAATAATTTTCATCTAGGCGAATAGGTCTGCTGGACAAAAAAGGATTCAACAACAAGTACTCATATGTTTAAAAAAGG
The DNA here is from genome assembly GCA_034698785.1 of Mycogona germanica. NCBI lineage: Eukaryota > Metazoa > Arthropoda > Diplopoda > Chordeumatida > Chordeumatidae > Mycogona > Mycogona germanica. The sequence goes on from JAQGBY010007961.1 coordinate 8,643, forward strand.
TTTGGTTAGGGGTTTCATGTGGCATTGTGGTGAGTGAGTTCGCCATCTGTGCCTCTAATGTGGATTCGATTATGGACAGAGACCTCTGGAATATTTCGGGAAGGAGACATTTCTTCGCACGCCTTCCTTCGGAGTGGAAGTAATGTTGTGGGAGCCGTGCCTGTATGATATCAGGTACACGTTAAAGATCCCGACCTATGCTTAGGCTATAGGCAAAATGGCCGGGTCGCTCCCTGGGTTGAGTTTTAGAGCGAACACACTCGTGAACCTCCTTAACAAATATTATAAGAAAAACGCCTGTAGGAAAAATGAAAAATAAACACTTACTCCATTGTGGAACATCCATTCCAAACATTTTAAGCGCATCAACTTGTACACCTGAATTAAATAATCATAGAATGCAAAATGGTGATCCATATGACATGTTCTACTTGTACATGATCCTCTAATGCTGATGAGACGCACCATGGGCACGATAATTATTTTTGTCCAACCGGGATTCTTCTCAGAACTGTGACATTTACAGTTGGATGACCAATAATTTAATTTTATAGCTTAACAAAACCAGACGTTGAGTGATTCGAACCCAAAACCTGCTGTCGCAAACAATGGAACGAACCGAATCCGATAAGACGCCACATCCAGTTGTCCTCCAAAAAGGTGCATGTCCAAAAAATTATTTGGACATGCTAATACATAAATAAATCTTAATAAACCTGTAACTAACCTGGTCGCATTAAACATAACTGCAAACAAAATACCAAACCAACAAATAGGTATTTTCTCTCCATTTTAACACGAATCCCTTCTCAAAACCGATAGATTTTAGTTATCCACGAATTCACAGCTTCAATGGAGCTCTCCAAATCGGACCACTGCAATTGTCGAAACAGAGAATTTTAAATATTTGCTATTCGTACGTCGATTCGTTGCCGAATGCCAACGATATCAATCGAATTTACGCAAGATTACCGAATATATCGGGCACATTTTTGTCCCATCTGACCGTTGACATTCACCGATGTGACATCACATGTGGCTCCAACACATGGTTGGTGCGCAAAAGGCAGTCTTGCGTCGTCACCATTTGATCACATATTTCACAAATTGTTCGATCCACTGGCAAATTCCATGAGCTATGGGGGAGGGGGGATAGATATGATCAGGAATATACATGATAAGTATTGCAATCATTCACTGATGGGCTCACACACATGTCTATGTATGTGAGCTCATCAGTTCCCGCCGTTTCTGATTATTGACTTTGAAACGCCATTTCTTTGGACGTCCACTAGGTGCTGCATCTTCGAGGATCACTTCGACCATTCTCTCATTGACTGTTCTTTCTTTAGGGGCATTGGTTGAGAACGCTTTTTCAACATTTTCTATTTTATCCTCACTTGCTTTAAGGTCAACTTTGAACTCATAGAGGGCCACAATTCGAAAATCCCGTTTCTTCATGGCTGCAATAACTTCAACAAAGAACTTAAAATTATCAATCTTTTTAATTAAATAATGAACGAGTAGATGTTCTGGCACACAATGATGACATATCCTAGAAATTGCTACCAAAATATTTTATTTTCAATCGTAAGTCGGACAATGCAAGAGAGGAGGAAACCTTCTACATAACCCAATAACAAAATAATAAGAATAATGTAAGTTGTGTTCGGAACAGCGCCGGACGAGAAAAGACGAACGAGAGTTGGCGATAATTCTTCTTACAAGAAATAATAGTAAATTATTATTTAAAATGAAAAAATAAAACTAGAAAACCGTGGGAACTGATAGCAGTTTTACTTGCAGCACTTGCGATCATCAGCTATCTTTTGGACGATGTAAAATATAATTTGAAAATAAAACTAGAGCACCTCGGAATTGAGCCCACGCACTAGTACTGAATAAATGGCGCATATATTTGTTATTATTTCGCATGTAATGGCTAGTTCACAAGTGCAAGCTGTTCGTAGAGCAGGGGGCCCATTTTGGAATAAATCTTCCAATCACAGCTCGGGTAAGATAAACTACGCTGAGAAAGATTGAGCCCAAAATGAGCCTCCAGCAATTTCAGAGAGACTTGCCAATGAGAACGGGCCATAAGAGATGGTGGAATGCAAGTGAAATAATAGTGGATGACTTTTGATATATGTTTTTACAGTGTAAATAAATGTATCTAATATTGAAATTGTGGTTTAGAAGCAGAGCGTTAGGCGTCACCTAATAAAATGAACTTCATACTGTGAAATTCGTTTAGCTTAAAATGAAATCCATATTTCAAAACCGTAATTGATATGACACCATTTGACAGAATTTAATATTTCGTTCGTTGTTTCATAAGTTAAAGGCAGAATGGTGGCGAGCATTCAATTTCCAAACAGTACATCAATATCATGCACTAAAATGTAGCAACTCTTGCCATAGGAATTGCGGGTCGAGGCGTACACCTGGATACCTTCGAAAAATGTAACCAGAATAAAATTCAAAATATGTTTTAAAATGTCAAAATCATCCCTGGATGGATGAATATAAAAGCA
>JAQGBY010007962.1:0-11176 GCA_034698785.1 Mycogona germanica
AAGGTTTGATCGGAAATGTCAGCTTGATCCACAGAAAATGCCTGAAAAAAGGTTTGATCGGAAATAGCAGCTTGATCATGAAATTGAGAAGATCAAAATTCTGATTGATCAACAGAAAATTCTGGAAAGAAGGTTTGATCGGAAATGTCAGCTTGATCCACAGAAAATGCCTGAAAAAAGTTTTGATCGGAAATAGCAGCTTGATCACGAAATTGACAAGATCAAAATTCTGATTGATCAACAGAAAATTCTGGAAAAAAGGTTTGATCGGAAATGTCAGCTTGATCCACAGAAAATGCCTGAAAAAAGGTTTGATCGGAAATAGTAGCTTGATCATGAAATTGAGAGGATCAAAATTCTGAATGATCATTTGAAAAAGTTTGAGAAATAGTTTGATCAACAATCTTGAATGAATCAACAATTTGACCAGATGGAGTTGACGAAAAATCTTCCTCCAAAGCTTGATCACATCAAAAACTTAAGTGATCAACAGAAAACGTTTTCAAAAAATTATGATCAGAAATTTGCTCACAATTTCAAAATTGACAAGCGGACAATACCGAAATATCACCTACATTTTGATCGGATGGAAATTCTGAATGATCTTTAGCAAACATTTCAAATGAAAATTGATCAGGTGTCAATACTGAAAAACCTTCAGTTGTTATTAAATTTGATTAAATTAATTTCAACATCATTTCACGTCTTCAAATTACCATTTCAAATAGATTTAGGATATTTTGAAAAAACAATTTTAATGAATCCTTCGGTGCTTCCAATGGTGTTTCAATAAGTTTGTCGTTTGATGGAAATCTGCTCTAGTGATGACAGGAAACAAAACCGGAAGGAGTTTCCTGTCGGATGATTTTTGCTGAGAATAAGTCGACGACTATTATGTTAATCATAAATATTATCATGTATACATGCAATCTAGAGATTAATAAATATAGCAAAATAATTCACTGGCGTTTAATATTTGTTAGTAAATCTTAAAAGTCGAATGTTGGTAAAATTTTAAAATGGTATATTTTTCATTTCGTGAACATTCTCGTGATACGAAAGACTTACTATTTATTAATCATAAATCAGGTGCTAAATTCAATTCATGTCACTGAAATAAAAAAATCTACACCCTCAATTTAAGTTTTATAAGTGTGTGGGTGGACTCAGTCATGATGCTCCCACAGTGCAAGGCGCCCATACAGCGACATTAAAATAACTAAACAAAGTCTGTCGTCACTGTGTGGTGGACATGTGTCCTAATAATTGGTATACATTAGTGTAGGCGTCTACTTGTGCCAAGGAGGATGTTTAATGTGTGAATGGTGACTTGCGAGACATCAAGCTCAATTAGACCATTCATGAACAAAAAACCTAGTTCGAGACTTAGATATTGGAACCTAACTCTGGACGTATTTTATGTATGTGCCGCTGTAGATAAAGGGGATTTTATTGTCGAGGTTATATTTTAACATGCGATTCGAGGTATTCGATACACAAAAAAACAAAACATTTATATCCTTTTGTGTCTGTTCAGTCAAAATGTCCCATAAAGTGGGATATAACAAAAATTGGCCAACTCATTGTTGTGAAGGCTGAATATTTTTTTCTTCTAGACGTCACGGCGTGGTAAGCAAAGAAATTGTTTTTGGCTACAAATAAATGTTTAAGTGGGTTGCCCATCGCATTTGATTTCAATTAGTCCTTCGGAAAAATATCGAGGCAAAAAATATTGACTGCATCGCATTTTTTTTCAGTCTTTTTATGAACCAAATCTGAGATTGAGCTTTAAAAAATATCCAGTGGTTCGAAGTTTATTACAGGCAAGGCATCCAAGTCTTGTAATTTCTTGATTAGCGTACGTCTTGCTCTAATCATGCAATGTTCTTGTCTTTCAAAATTCTATCCGAATTTATATGGCGACGAAATTGTAAAATGATATTCTCAAATTTACGATATTGTTTTTTTATTGTTTACTGTACGAGATATTCGTGTGACTCACAAAATTGCAGAAGAACTTCATTGCTTATTCAAGAAGTATAGTGGGCGTCGTCGAAATGAAGTGCCAATGAATGAATGGGCTATCTGTTCTGGGCGCGTATGTACAGTACTAGGACATGATCTCATTTATGGATATATGTACATTTATGCATTCCCACTGCAAGGACACAGTTGCTTCATTTTCTTTTTTTCAATATTCCCGCCCCACATAGCGGAGCAGTGGTGCGAGGCGTATCGTAACCCTCGATCTTTAAGAGGCCATGTAAAAAAAGAATAGGCGGACATCTTTAAATGATGTTATACTAAAAAAACTATATGTCAATGTAGTTTTACTCGCACTTGGCTGGTGGACCCAAAAACACTGTAAAATATGTAGCAATTGATTTGAATGACTTGGCGAAAAACATTTATGGAAACTACCCTTATGTTGCCCCAAAAGAAATTACGGAAATTCATGGCTTCATCAATATTGAATATAATAAGTTTAAGACTATGTTTTTAGGGTAAATGGTAATTGGCGTACAAGAGCTATTTATTCATTTATACATGATTATTGATTTGTGCACCTGTAGAGAATTAAAAGGCCGGGCAACAACCATTTAGCGCGTAGACATGTAACGTAAATTTGCAAAGTGGTGGAGTCAAGCGTGGACAGATGTTCAATCCAACAATCAAGAATCAATCAAGAAGAACAAGTAGCTCCCAATAAGACCAGTCATAATACAAACAATGTGCCTAAAATAGGACTACAGTTCTTTCATACAGCATGACCAGTGTGTTTGTTTCATATTGTAATTGTTTGCGTGCTGCGTTGTGCGTCCAAAACTAATTGTCGCAGGGCATAAATCGTAGACCTATATCCTCCTAGGGCAGAGGATCGTATTGCACAGCAATCGTGATTTCTGAGAAACGATTCATTTCGCGAAAACTGACCCCCAAGTTATCAGAATCGACTTTATTGCTTAATAAATGGCAAGTTGTGTCCGGGACAGCGCACTAGATCCCCCCCCCTTTTTTATAGCTTAAACGTTGTGATTTTCTCACAAAATAATCCTTAAAATTACAATGACACTGCAACGCGAGCTTAATGGGTATAAAACCCGCGGATGAATTAATCGATTTTCTCCGCAAAAAGCGCGATCCAGCTCGGTGATGTGGCGAATTCACGAAAGGCGGCAATCACACAATGCACATGTGTTATACAGTGAAGTTGTGAATTCATTTAGTTCAAAGCTCCCATAATAAAATTTTGCACATAATTACAAATATTCAAAAATAAAAATCCCGTGTCTGGAAACGTAAATTTCGATACTTTCTTGTAATCAAATTTGTTTCTTCTGTTTTCGCGTAGTCCTTTTGAGAGCTAGTCAAGAATGAACAGCGCAGGGTCTTAGGAATCTAAACGCAACTGACTCATACAATTCAGTCTCTTGTGTGCTCGCATGCAAGCTCGAGTCTTCAGCTGTGTAATTCCAGAAATAGTGACGTCAGCCAATCCATACGGGATGGGCGTATGGCGTGAGCGCTGCGGCGCATGCAGTCACCGGCGATTGGACGCGTGGGTGACTAGAAAAAAATAAGATGGCCGACGTCGGTTAACCAACACACGTGCCAACATGTACGAGTATAATTACCACTACTCGCTCAAGTGTCAAATCAATGTGACAATTGATTCAGGATTAAAGAGTAGACCGCCAACGCTATTATTCGTGTTAATGCATGTTTAATTAACCATAAGCAAGAACTAATCGTGTTAAGTTGTCCTGCAAGTTCAGAAAATCAATTTGCAACTGTCTCTTATCTTTGAAGAATATTTTCATAAATAATTATATTCCTCAGTCATAGAAGTCGGCGGACATTCGATTGTACGAATATGAAAAATCGGTCCCGTCTTATCGACTAAGACGTTGATCATGTTTGAACCTAGGTGTGAGGTGGCGTAGTGGTTAGCGTGCTTGACATCTACTCCCGTAACGCTGGTTCGATTCCGGTCTGCACTTATAGAATTTTTCAAAAAGTTGGTAAGCCTGCGCAACAAGATTTTTTTATAATAGAATGACATTTTTCTTGCCTGTTTAAATCGTGAGAAATAAAAAATCCGCAATATACAGAATCAAAAAGTGCAATAAAAGTAAAATATTTTTTACTGAGTCACTACGAGTAATAACTCTAATACTCGTTTGTGTCGGCACGACATATGAAACCGAACGACGACGCCCATGATAAATTCATCTAAGTAATAAAATAGAACGACACTTCTTTATTTCATTCTACATTTTTTTCTTGAATAAATATATATGCAATAATTGCGCGAACACCTGATGCGCCACAACAAAACCTTACAAATATTGCTTATAAGAAGGTTGAAATTGCTTCGTCAGTAAATCGATCGAACGAGTCGCCACCTTATTATGGTAATGTAGTATGTAGTTGGAACTAAGTTTCATTCGGTAGCATTTTTTTTGTGTTGGCAAGTGCGGGCCGGTCTGGTATCCATCAAAAACGTACGCCCACTCCACAGCCATAAACACACAAACACACACATGCGCATATTCGATTTTTATGCTTTACCAGAAAGAGAGACTCTTTCATACATCGCGGCAGTGAGCTCCATTTGCCGACCAGCAACAGATACAGAGCAGGTGCAATATCGCTCAGGTGTTCTCCGAAGCAGAGCCCGCAGACGGACCACCAAAGCGCCGGTGGTAGTGGAGAGGACACCCCATTACTGACATAGACGACGCGCATTAAATACAATAGTTCTTGTTGGCCACGGTCGTAATAATGATTATTGGTGCATGATCTTGCCAACCGTACAACACCCCAATACAGGTGCTGAATTGCCAGCGAGACAAGAGAGGAGGAATTGCGGTGTATTTTGCGCGAATTAATCCTGCAACGACCCTCGAGATCGAGACACTTAATTTTTAATAGCGGGGGGGAGAACAAGTGTTTCGTCAAACACTTCTTTAACGCACCGTTGGAACCGACAAAAAAAATATATATATACGAAGGTCGGCCAGACTTGTTAGAAGATAGCGGTGGACCTCGGTCTCTCTGATTGGTGGAAAAACGCAGGCAGGTGCGTCGTCGTCGTCTTTTTCTCGTCTCGGAGTCGCGTGTCTACTTGTTTCTATACGTGTGTCGTGTGCGGCCATTCGATCGTCGTCGGTTGGTGAAGTTTGTTTCTACCGGTCGAGATCCCCGTCTCGTCGTACTTCCTGCGACGGCCACGCCGATCACCAGCCGTCACAATTCTCTTCTACGTGTGTCACAACACCTACAGTAAAATGAATCGGCCCCAGTCGGCACAGACTCGTAACGAGAACGACTTGCGGAACAAGTCGTTGCGTCAACTGTCCGGCACCACTGATCCGGTGGAACGGATCCGGCTTCTCTGTCTGGCGCGTGGATCGTGCGGGATACTCGGTCTCGGAAGGTACGTGGAATGATCTTTGGCTAAATCTATCTTATGTCCATTTTATCGACTCTAGTCCTTACGTCACATGACGGAAAAAGCGTCAAAATCATTATATTAGAATGATCATAGAAATGGATATTTGAAGGATCTTTCTTCTACTAAATGGTCGCACCAGTGGATCCACTGTAAAGTGCTCAATTGATAATAATACATAAGAATCGAGACAACCTGTAGGTGTGGTCTCGAATTTTCTCCAATTATTTTTTTGGGTTATGACGAAGGTAAAGAAAGGGTTATTTATGTATTTCAATGTACGTTTCACAAAACACACTTTATTATATGTTTTAATTCATGGAGCGTCGCCAGCTCGTCGTCGATTTTCCACGTCTCTGTCCCGCGTTTGTTCACTTATACAGAGTACACAATTGATTCTTAATGACGATCAAAAAATTCCGAATGACACGTTAACCGTGTGTGATAATTTGTTAATTGGGTGGTGTTTTTTTCTCTTCTCAAAATCTTGGCACTTAAAATTTTAATCAATATCGATTATCTGGACTAATTGTTGTAAGGGGTAGTCAGGATAATCGAAAATCCGGATAATATTTAAAAGAACACTCATTTTTGCATGAGTTTATGTAAATTTTAATTAAAAGGATAAAACTCTCATTTAAGAAGTATAATCGATAATCCAGAATATGTGCATTCGTGTCACGCATACCCTTCCCTCCGGTGTCTGACTCGTTTACATCCCAACCTAATTTTTTTTATAGGACATGTCCGGATAATCGATGCTCTGCTGTATAATTTTATCAAATTTCGTCATTTGTAGCGTTTGTTTGTGTAGATCGGGTGGAGTTGTACAGTAGTCGCGTCTATGCTGGATTAAGTACAATGTAATACGCAATTACTTTTTTTTGAACACATCAAAGGGCATCTTCACGCACCGCAATGTGTACATTAAGAAGCGTGTATTTTATGGAAAGACAAACTAGGAAAAATGCTTAAAAAATTGCGTTTCGCAATAGACAATTAGCGCAACAAAAAAATTCAACCGTGAAGGCCATGAATTTGCACTTGAGGCTGAGAATAATTGAACTTCGCTTAAAGGCGTTGTTCATAGATGAGGAAGCTGAAAAGAGAAGTTGTGTAAATTGTTGAAAACCGTGAAATGACCTAAACATTTAAAAGCTAGACACCTACTTAAATTGTTTTTTTCGTGTTAGGCGTTTTTGTACCTACCATTGTAGGCTACCAGCTGTGTTAATTGTATGACAGAAAATAGCAAACGGTACAGGAAGGACGTTGACAAATACTGTACATGAATCTTCCTGGTGTCAGGAACTGGTTGCACGAAAAGATGCACAGGAATAAAAAATAATTTTAGATCGAAAATCGGTATGAAATTTTCGAAAAATCGTGACCTAGTTTTTAAGATCGCATACCGCAAATGTCGTCAAAATGTTCTGAAATATTAATTAGGTAGTAAGTAGCTGCTTTTGGGATCAGAAAGTCATTAGTCGTGCACGAAAGAAAATTGCCATAATTGACTTTTCCAGTCTGCCAATAAACATAGTTTTCGGGGCACGTAAGGAATTTATGGTATTTGCTCATTCCCTACAACGCTTACGTATAGAACGACTCCCAATTTCGTCCAATTAGTGTTCGCCAAATCGGTTTCTCAACCATTTGACCGGATATGGTGCACGGGACTCGTTCGTTCCGGCGATTCCGGTGTTACGCAAGATTCAGCCATTTATATCTGGGCTTTTATAGTAATTGAATGCATGGTGGTGCATTGTTCTAAATTTATCGCAAAAGTAAAAATGGTTCCTGCTCGTGAGTTATTGCTGCCGTCTGGTGGACTTCTGTAGTATCAGTTGGTTCGCTAGATTGACAGTAAATCGATGATCGGGGAAGTATCGATGGTATATGGATAATATCAATTTCCTCCATCGCTCCTACCTGTGAATCAGTAAATTCGGTGTACATGTACATGTATATATTAAAGGGGGGTCTCATTTTACCGGTTGAGCGAGGGAGTCTCTGAATTATTAAAAACTCGGCAATCGTTCAACACAGATTACATGCTTCACGAGGCCATCGCATGCAGTCCATGTGAGTTTGCTGGTTGGCAGAGCATGTGAAAATTGAACGGGTGCTTGCATGGGGGTTGTAAAATGTGGTCAGGTGATCTGTCCTGCTGTTGCTGCTGGCGTCCACATTTTATTCCGAGCACACAAATATAATTTCAAAATAAATTTTTTTAAATGCGTTTCCTAATCTTCCTAGTTTTCCTTTTTTGCATATTACGATCAAATACATGTACACAGTAAAAACAAAATCTCAAAAAAGATATTTTTGCGTTTCATTTACTTCAAAACGAGACATTCGGTGTCTCATGTCTTGTTCCAATTTAGGAGACGTTTGATAGTCTTTTATATTTTCATAAAAGATGACTGAGCGTCTCGTTGTGTAAGTTCCTGTGGTTCCCAACTTTTCCCCAACAATGTTTCGCAACTATTTTGGTTTGTATTTATGGGGTTCTCTAACTATGCGTTACAGGATGGCTAAAAAAAACGTTCGCTGGAAAAGTGATCATAAGATTGCAAATCTTTAATTTATTCCATTAAAATTTGGAACACGCGTTGGTCTTTACTTACTTTATTTCCCACGCACGTATGTATCGCGCATTTATAGCGAGCGTTACTTTGAGCCTTAAGAATTTGAAAGGCGACGTCACGTAGTTGCACGTACGCGAGGCCAATTCATAAAGAAAGTAAAGACTTGCATGTTTGCCAAATTTTAATGGAATAAATTAAAGATCTGCAATTTTATGATCCAATTTCTAGCGAAACGTATTTTTTGGGCCACCCTGTACATGTAATGAACGTTAATTACACTTCATTCATCTGAACTGAGGATGTATTTGATTGTTGACCAGTGTCCAGATGGGCTACATGTTGTGTTTTCTACTGGCGTTCGTTTGCCCCGATCTTCAAGCAAGTGCCTCCATAAAAAAGATTACCCCTAATGATCGCCAATTAATGGCTTTTATAAGCGATTTATGTTTGTCCTGAACATGACCAAAAGTGCCAGAAGTCGTGTCCGAGGAAGGATAATGTTATGCGACGTGTGTTCCAGATACAATTTTGATGACAGTTTTATGGCTGCGTGCTGGTCTTTGTTGGAACTAACTGAGTGTCCGGGCTCGGGTTAACGCACTCGGCGGGACCAGACACAATCATTTTGATGGTATCGATTATTTTTAGCTCTTCAATGGATGCGAATCGGATGAGTCAACACGGGCAGACACTCAGGATAATAAGTCTGTCGCCGTGGTTCGCGCCCGTCCTGGCCACATGTGCACAAACGCGCCCCGCACCGGTGCCCAGTGCATTATGGGAAAGTTCACAAACACAGTTGGTGTATATATACATGTACATGTATTGCACGAAAATGTTGCGCAAACATTGACTAGCAGCAGTCCGTTAAATTTTCTCTCTGAGGACGTATTTCTTTTCAGTGATTGTCAAATTTACAGGAATTCAAGGGAGGAGAATGTCACATCTAAAAAATATGTATACTGTGTATTTTGACGCGTTGAGCCTGAAATCAAAGGCGCAAATAACGTAAATTATAAAACTAAGAAATGGATTTTGGTGTCCGGAAACTAACTCTCGAACGGATCCATGAAATCGCATAAAAATGAACATGCACTAACTAAACCATCATAATTCGCTAGCGACGGAGCGACGGATTTCTATTTTCAATATAACATAATAAAAAGGCGTTACCAAATATTGGATAATCTCCCTTTCGCTTCAAACTTAAAAAATGGCGTCTCCACATCAAAAGCATGACGTCGTCGATTTCCCGAGACAACAAAGTTACCACATAACAGTTCCAACCAAACACACACTATACACATACTATTAACGGAATAATATTTTCAATATAAAAATAAAATAATATAACAATATTAAAAAACATAAAATAATCAAATAAATATTTATAGAAACGATTCTTTTTCGATATTATATTTTAATTGTCAAACGTTTAGAAATCCTAATTTTTTAAATATAAAAATAAAATGTTGAGGCACCACTGCATGACGTTATTACAGAGTATAGCACGTGAAAAATTAGTTACTTCACATTTAGCGTTTGCGTTTATCGCGTGTCATCGTTTAAACGTAAAATAGCCGGTAAATTTAAACTATTTTTGATTTCATTGGTGGTTACTGTAAACCCAGGGTTGCAGGTTACAGGGTTACCCTTCTTGTAACGAAAATAAATTTTAAATGCTTGAATATGTCTCGAAATGGTTTTTTTAAAATTATGAATGTATAAACTCAATATAGTTTTTCGAAGATATTTGAGCGCCACTTATTTTGAAAAGTATTTTCGAAATTACATGTACTTTAAGTCTACCGGAAGCTTACTTGAGCCCGTGATTAATTAAAACGCAGCTGCTGCCCACGAGTAATGACAAATGCGATACGGATGAATGAGGATGGAGGCTTTCTTAACTTTCCTGTGGCATATTGCTGGATCCAGAAGGCATCTGTGGCGAAACGTAATTAAGTTCCAATAATTCCATTTTGATGCGTGCGTGTCATTCAGACACAATGCTTGGACTTTGCGCAGACTGATTACAGGTATAATCAAACTATAAACCACCAACGTCAATACTGCTCCCCGTCAATCAAATTGTGATTTTCAATTACATTCTCAATACCTTTAACTCTAAAAATAACGATGTAATTGCGCAACGAAATGTTGATTTTCGTAATATATTTTGGCAGTATCTTCTGTCAATCACTCGACATGTAATTTCCGGTTTCGTTTTTAAATGTTAAGTTATCATTATTAGCCTATCTTATAATATCTACTAAATTACGTGCACATTATATCGGACTACACTGACATTGTAATTGCGCTCACTATGAGAAGTGGAGAACACATTTCAAATATAAAAAATAATTGTCGCAAATTAAATGGACCAGGAAGAACGGTAACGTAGCTTTCCACCAGCGAAATTGGGGATGGGCATATGACTATCGATTTTTGTCTTCTCCTTTGGCGGCAGTTTTCCTCCTCTCACTCCCCAACTAGACTATTGTATCAAGGCACCCACAAACTCTAAACGATGTGCACACGGTGCTAGCTGTTTGGTGGCTCCAAAAAGAAGGGTGGAAAAAATCCCGGGTCCTCTAATTTGATATCGGCTAACTTGTGTTTAGCTGCGTTCGCGAGAGACACGGTGTGCCAGCCATGATTAACGACAAACCCCTCTCGAGTTCTGATATAAAAACGGCAATTGGGGCCGAGCTCGTGCCAACTAATAGCACCGGTAATTGTGGGCAGTATACATTGATGACCCGCAGAGTGGAATGACTCGGTGATCCGCGGGGGGCGCGCACAATCGGGGCCATCGTGGGGGCGACTCTGGGATATTATTACATGCTGTCAATGAGGGGGAGGGGAGAGATTGGGAACACCTAATGGTCAGTTGTCCTCGCGATTCGAGCTAATCGATTAGTGAGCTCGGTGTTCATCTAACATGGATGGGTCATACGTTCTGTCCCGATTTTTAACCAATTAAATTGGAGACCTTGCAAAGAATGTTGACTTTTAAGTTGATTTAAGAGTATCAAGAGTTTTAAGTTTATTTAAGACAAGAGAGGTTCCCGGCTTTGCCTGGGTTTACAGTAACCACCAATGAAATAAAAAATTAATTGTTTAAATTTAC